>JAZAYU010000673.1:54080-188806 GCA_038501625.1 Corbicula japonica | reverse complement strand
AAATTGTTTGTGGTGTCTTTTTTTCAAACTGATCAATTTTTAACCATCCTCTCTCCCTCTCTCTTCTTGATGACTGTGCTGGGAGGCTGTTTTTTCTGAATGTGAATTTTCTGCATAGTTCAACTTTGTGTTAAATAAATGCAAGTCAAAGCACTAAATGATATAATTACGTATTATTCAATTTAAGTTGTTTTCATTTTGAAACTGAAGAGTAGGTAAATGCTTTTGGATTCATCTTAGAAAACAATCAATAAAGATTAGAACGACATTTGAAAATTGATTTAAAAAAAACAAGAGTTATTTTCACAATCTCGTTTGACACAAGGGAAGAAACGAAACTAGCATACATTCTAAACATATTCAATTAATGAATAATAAGAACTTTGGGTGAGTGTTAATACGATGTGTCTATATCATTAAGAAAACAGACCGCTGAGTCACAAATGTATAGAACGTTATCGATATCCTGACAGTCATGTGACAAACACGTACATGGAAGTATGGTTTATCAGCAAAACACTTTACAACTTTGATAATGCCATGTCGTTTTGAGGAGTATAGATGAGTGGAAAATAATAATTATTTTATTTAATAAGATCTTTTTTGTTATCTAAATAAAGTAAATAAAGTATCACATTACTATCTTATCAGTCATATCCTGCAATTGACGGACGTTAAGCGGCTGAATGTCTATGCTGGATTGCTGTATGACTGGTTATTTGCGCGACATAATGAGGACCTATTATCAATAAACGAGAAGTTTGCCCTTCATATACACATCGGCATACAAATATGCAGTTAATTTGATACATGTAGTATTTTATAAAGGTTTCCGAAATCAGAATTAAAATAAAATACAGATAATATTTAAACTCAGGATACACTTTTTATTAATGCGTATAAGTACTTTATTTAAACAGACAAGAATAATTATAAGGAAAACTTGAGAAGGATGAAGGAAAATTTACCTGTTATATAAGCTCATTCATTCAAACCATCCTTACTCGTGTGAATGAGTTGTTGAAAGCTTTTGTTCAGCATCAAAACGCCTTTCCTTATATACGTCAAGTGTCTTGTTTTTAAACAATTTGCTTATCGTTCTTTTCTGATGTAACTGAAATGAGATATTCTGTTTTCCATTTGCTTATGTGAAGTGTAATTATTTCAGTCTTTTTCTCACGAATGAGGGGTATAATATGTTAAAGTTTGTATATCTCAGTAGGTACAATGTAGCCCATTTCAACTATTTCGGAAACTAATATGAACTAAGGCACTGCCTCTCTCGGAATGGACGAATCAAAAGTGAAGTATATCGTATGTTTAATAGTAAAACAAAGAAACAAGTCATCATTTGTTGTTTTATGTTTTAACCAAAACTGATCAAGGTTGTCAGATGCATAGTGAGCTGAATGATTCTGTGAAGTTTGGAAGAATCCTGTGAGACGTTGAATACACCAGTTTGCCTGTAAACTCCTAGTTAAACAGCACCAAAATGTGATCAAATGCAAGGCTGGCTGATGGTATTAGAAATATAGACTCATAAAAATCTGGTTAACAAGGTAGATTGTAAAACATCATTCCACAACACCTAAAATTCTTAGTTGGAATATGGTGACACCAATGACAGAGCAAGTAGCAAAGCTTGTCATATTCTTTGAATGTTCAAGCTTGAAATTAACAAACATACTTTTGGGTCCGAGGACTTAACATAATACAATGAGTGACAGTAGAGCAATTTATTATCCGAATAGAATGAAACATTCTAATTGGTCCATGAACAGAAAAGCAAATGCTGAAGGAGTCTATTCCTATTTTCTATGGTTCCATTTAACAGCAAATTATATCCATAACAAAATTATACTGATGGTGTTGTTCATTTACCGTTCTTCAATGAGGCCTACATTAAAACGTGTTTGTATTATTTGATATCACAATCACACAGTATAATTTTATAGACAATTCTTTTTCTTGTCCATTGACATAAACTTCCCAAGCAGAACATTCTATTGCAGGAATTAGTAGTGGAAGTAATATATATGTAGGCTGTATGCTCCCTCTACTGTCAAGAAAAGTTAAACTGATCTCCCCACAGCATTCCATGTGAAGCTGTTTTCCTAAAATATTAAATTCATAAGCCAATTAATTTATCTTCAAAAATAATTTTATATCTTATTGCTTTTATAAATTTTTTGTCGACAGTCAAAATTGATTTAAAATATTTTGACACAAAAATAAAAATTGTCAAATACATTGATTTTGTATGCTCTGATAATTACTTCAGGTATTCTGACTTTTTGACTTACTCTATGGAGACTCTTTATATCACACGGACAACAGTATAGTTCCACGTCTTGGTGTCTGATCTGGATCTATACTGGTTGCTTCTTGGTCAGAAATAACCTCATGAATCTAAACTTAAACAGTGTAGATCCAGATCAGACTTCACAGATGAGCCTCCTGCTGAACTGGATATATATTGGTCACTAATGTGATAAAGGGTGTATTCATGAAGTAAAATTAAAAAAAACAACACAGTAACTTATATTCATGCACCAGCAGATTCAGTGTGATGTCTATTATACATTCATGCAGCTATAATATATGAAAATAAAGAAAATTTATGCAAACCTTGTATCTGTTTACTATGGTAATGTTCATATTCTGTGCCTTAGTTGTCTACCAATTTTGCACAGGTATCAACTCTATAGCCTTCATAAGCTAAGTTGGTGATAAACATCTCTGAAAAAAATGTTTTATTTTAAATCTTATCTGATAACTAGTAAGTCAGTTACATAGTACCTTTTGTGGCTTATGAAGATGTACATAAATTGATGTTGCAGTTAACAGTGAACAATTCATACTGTTGCCATAATTTATTTATTACATGTAGTGTCTTTTTTTTTTATAAAAATCACATAAAAGGAAGATGGTAATGATGAAAAATTTCATGCCGTCTTAATTCCTACACATGATTAGCACAAAACCAGAGTGTCATCACATTTTAAAGACCACAAAAAGATGTGCCAGCTGATCTGAATCTACATCTCTGCCATCTGATCTAGATTTTACATGGGCTGACCCTGTGGTAAAAAGGTGTGTACATGAAGTAGGTTAAGTTATTAACTGTGAAAACTGAAGCAGCATTGTTTTTTTTTCTAAAACAAAAGTGAAAAATATTATGGAGTTTACCTACTAAATTAAAGATTTAATAAGTGACCACAGAGACCCATCATGCATGTACAACATGGTCCACAGAGAAACATTGTGGTTTTCGATTCTGTGTCTTCCAAAAATTTGGCATGTTCAGGTGATGTTGTGTGAACATGCCAGAGATTTTGGCACACCATAGCAGGGCTGGACAAATTTTTTTTGTAACTAGTCCAGAACTAGCTGGTTAAACATTTCAGCTAGTCCCACTTTTGCGCAAATAAGCGAATTCTGATTGGTCAGTATTTACAGTAAAGAAAGAAACAGGTAAATCAAGAAGAAGCGTTACATGGGGGCTTGCTAATGTTAAAACAGATATAAAAACATGTTATTTTGTAATAAACTTATTGCTGTTGTAATATGATATGCACATGGTGCTAAAAGAGAATGGCGCATATCAAATTAAAGTTTAAACTAGTCTGCTTGTCTGACAGACAAGCAATCAGATATTTTGAGATAGTCCGATACAATTTTCAGCTTGTCTAGGGCGTCGGGCTAGGCGGTTTGTCCAGCCCTGCATAGTTATGTAAAAGAAGGGCAAATTCTGCGCTGTTTGAGTGTTTGTACTTATATTAAGGTAAGACCTGTGTAATGAATACCTATATCCAGAAGAGTATCCAAGGGAGGTAACTATAGTAGTAAATTAGTGTAGATTTCTGTCATGCAAGAGGACCAGGGTTCAAATCCCACTGGAAGCTATTTTTTGTAAGCCTAGAGCTTAAATAATTGGCATATTTCTTTTTTTCCTGTGTAATTCTGTCATTGAATATAAAATTCTCATGATTTAAACTAAAATAAGCAAAATAATCAAGATTAAAGGGGTTTTCGCTATCAGAATAGTGTTTATTCAAGTCATCAATTTGAAAATTTCTAAAACTGGACGGTAAACTTCTCTGAAATTTTGTTTAAATTCTGTTTAAGGTATATAGTTAAAAATGGTAAAGTTTGGTATATTGCACCAATCAGGATTTGTCACAATTTTCATTAATTTAGTCTCGTGAAATATCAAAAATGCATTTTTTTAAATTTATTTGGTCAAAAATGTCATTTTAAGATAAATTCTGTATTTATATATTATATCTTAAACTGGTTTAGTAAAATATAACATATTTTGGATAAACTGTAAAAAATATTAAGGTTGAATTTATCAATAACAACAAATTTTGTCACAGATTAAAGAAATTGGATACTTTCACGTTTTTTTCTCACTTTTTTAAATAAAAAAAGCTAAAAATCTCAAAAATCTACAAGGTGAAAATCATTAAAATTTTGCATACAAATCAGTAGTATGAAGCAGTTGATGAAAATATAATCAGATGTTGGATTCTTAATAGTGCCTATTACACAGGTCTTACCTTAAGGGTAAATTAAAAAAAAATACCTCTCAAGTAGTCAAATTGTTCTCCTATTCCAGTTTCATGTTATTTGAACCAGATTTGTCACGCATCTTTCATATGTATACTTCAAACTGAAATACAAATTACAAAAAATAAATTTTATAAACAATATTATTTGCCCAACATGCCCAATGCGTGCATATACTTTCCGATGACTTAATTTATTTTCTTAGTGTGAGTGAGCGATCATAAGATAATTTTTACACTCAAACATCTGGACCCAGGCATGTATACAAAAGCTCGACACAAACTATTAGACTGAGAAAAATAAATACATTTTCAAATACCAATTAATTAATGGTCAACACGGCTTCACCATGCAACACATTTGAACTTGTAACACTTTCTTGTTTGACAGAGAAATTATTCCTAAAATCTGAAATAAATAGTTAGTGGTAAACACGGCTTCGACGTGCTTCCTATTCAAATCATTCTACACTATGCCTCATATTTTTATGAAATGTAGCTTTTTTTATTTGTTGTAAATGAAGCATTATTCAGATAGCATTTGGTAAACACGGCTTTACCATGCCTCAAATTTCAACTTCTATTAGCAGAGTAGCTTTATGTTATATCTGAGAACCTTGGGTTCGAGTCCTTATCAAGAATACACGTCTTCAATGCCATTAGGCGGTCAGATTTCAATTGACCAGTTCTGTCCAGTCTACAATATCCAGAGTTAATTTAACGCAATGCCTAATCGCTTTCCCACACCAAATTAAAACGAAAGCAACCGATTTTACTATCTAAACTGCAATGTTAAACTTACTGTTCTTGTTGATAATTCTAGTAAAAAATAAATTAAAAACTTCTTAAATTTCCAATGTTTAGAATGTTGGGGAAACCGATGTAAATGTCACTTTGTCACTATTTATTTTAATTAAATTAACCCTGACCTAACAACTACCGTAATACGCATCGCTACGGTGGAGTTTACTGTTAGACCCTAACTCTGTGACAATATTAGGATTTAATCAATGTAGAAACGTATTAACCTTAATTTTTTGGCGAGTTAAATCTTAATTGTAATCTCACATATGGAAGGAGAACTTCTGAAAATGCGAATCAAGAAACAAAATGGCGGCTTTTCAGTTTTAAAACCCGGAAGCAAGCAATCTGGACTATAGCACCCGGATGAAAATCTTTTGTCCAATCAGAAAGCCTTATTTGCAAACCAGAAGACAAGGTTTCAAAGTTTCAAAGTACTGCTTTTTGCAATAGGGTCGATTCCGTATGAACCTCGCAAATCGTCACATACCTATGTTACTTATTAAAACCGTCTATAAGTTAAAAACTAACAAAAGAAAAAAATTGATATATGCACAGGCTTATTAGTAATACAATGTAGTCACACTCAGTCCAGACAACACAACCTCTCTGCAGAGACACCACTTAGACAACAAAACCTCTCTGCACAGACACCACTCAGACAACACAACCTCTCTGCACAAACACGACTCAGACAACACAACCTCTCTGCACAGACACCACTCAGACAACACAGCCTCTCTGCAGAGACACCACTAAGACAAAAAAACATCTCTGCACAGACATTACTCAGTCAACACAACCTCTCTGCACAGACACCACTCAGACAACACAACCTCTCTGCAGAGACACCACTTAGACAACACAACCTCTCTGCACAGACACCACTCAGACAACACAACCTCTCTGCACAGACACCACTCAGACAACACAACCTCTCTACATAGACACCAGTCAGACAAAAAACCTCTCTGCACAGACACCACTTAGCCAACACAACCTCTCTGCATAGACACCACCCAGACAACATAACCTCTCTGCACAGACACCACTAAGATAACACGACCTCTCTGCGCAGACAACACAACTTCTCTGCACAGACACTACTCAGACAACACAACCTCTCTGCACAGACACCACTCAGATAACACAACCTATCTGCACAAACACCACTCAGACAACACAACCTCTCTGCACAGACACCACTCAGACAACACAACCTCTCTGCACAGACACCACTCAGACAACACAACCTCTCTGCACAGACACAGTGTAGAAAGGAAAAGAGCGCTTGTGTTTATCATTTGATCAACTAAATTAACAAAAAAAACACCACAAACGCAACATAGTGTATTATGTGGAACATAGGGTAACATTGTACTGGATCTTAAAATGTACCGCCTCGGTTTTTGTATATTTGTAGCTGAAATAATATTTGTTGAAATATAATGACTTTGTATCATGTTTTGAAAACATAAGCGATTATAAAAATGCAATTCATGTGCACGCATCAAAGATGCTATTCATATGTTTAACTGGTGCGCAAAATATTAAATAAATACATCTCGTTGTAATTAGAACACGGAAGAAGGAAAATCACTAGAGATAAGATATCAAGTAAGCATTCAGAACTACAAGCCCGTAACAAAAATGATATTATATATATACTGTCATTTCATTTGTTCTGCATACAGAAGCGGATCATATCTTAAGGCGTTCCTCAAAACTTAATGTTTTACATTTTCAGTCATATCAACAGATTAACTATCATGATGCTGAAACTTGTTGTGCTGATTGTGTGTTTAGAAGCTATGGCAGGAGAAGATGCCTATTGTGATAAAAATGATTTGAGATACCTTTTCGTAAGTAACTTTTTGCTTTAAAACGTTTAATTTTGAAGAATAAAAGCCTTAAACATATTTCATAAGTATGTTGTAATTCAAAACTTTTGTTCAGTACACTTTACTGCATACATTTGATTAGAAAGTAAGATATATATTGACCTTGGTCATGTATAAGCCTACAGGAACTATGTAGAAGCGTAGCTTATTATTCACATGTACAATAAAAACTATAATTTAAAATTACGTTAATGCCAAAATAAACAATTCTTGTTTCCTTGACTTTTTATGGGGTTTGTTTTTTTCTCAACTTTAATTATTATGTGATTCTACGATCTTACTGCCATGACAGAATAAGTAAGATAAAATATCATAAGCGTTAACCTTTCTTGTTTAATATTTATACCGAAGTACTGTAAATGAACAGGAAAAATAAAAAAGGCATTGTTTTTTAATAAAATACATCGCAAGATGTTATCATGAAAGCAAGCCATCCAAATTATTAAATATATTAAATAAAATTTCAATTTTTAATCATAAACCTTATTCTGTGATTATAATTGAATCTTTATTGTTTTCCTGTTTTCATTTAGTAAAGATTAACTTTTTTAATATGATAAGCATAATATATGCTTAATTATTGTTACTAATTGTGCATCTCAAAAAAAACATGTACATGCATATTATTTATATTAAAAAAGATAGAATTCACTAATTACATGTATTAAGACTATCGAGCTTAATTTGAACTTTACTCAAACACACATACGCACGCACTCACGCACGCACAACAGACATATTACGTGAACAATAGGCGCCAAACAATAAATATCTTCCACGAATATATAAAAGCATTTTGCTTTACGTTCGGCTCGGGTGCACGATATAGACAAGCGATTGAACACAAAACTTGAAGAACTAAATTCAAAACTCGACGAAACGATTGTTGACCTAAATTCAACAAGGAACGATATCAGAGAACAGCTCAAAACCATTACTGCGTCCATAGGTATTTTGAAACTGCATCATTAACAGTAAACATACACATATTAACTTCTACACATTTCTCCAGAAATTATTACATGTATGCAACTGATTAAAGAATATGTTCAAATAATATTTCTTTAAATTTGATCGAAACTAAAAAGAAGCTATGAGTCAATTTCTGATAAAATGTGTGTTATTCCAGTAAACAGTGAGCAAATGGCACCTTCATTGCGATATTTTAGATAAATACAATTTCATGTTCAGCGGCGTATAATCCCCAGGAAAATGAGAAAACGATGGGTGGAACTGAACAAATTTAAATAGAATTTTGACAGGGGATCTGAAAATATAATTCCTGCACATACACAGTACGCTAAGAGCGAAAAGAAAAACAGAAAGAATACCCTTATGATGATTTTACAATATCAGCCACACTCTATACTGAGCCTAAATGAAAACTTGACAAATTTAACATGGATTACATGTACTCTTATGTTCATATAGAAGCCATGTTTATGTATAGATCACCCCAAAGTCAAACAAATACGACTGCGCCAATCCAACAATGTAAGAAACAGACACATTACATATCATCCGTATCCCCAAAACGGTGGTTCAAGTATGCTTAAATACTGCAACCCGCTAGGATTTACATTCGCATGGTCTGATATAAGCATCAAGGGAGGTAATTGAATCTGATACATGTAACTACACTGTACGTTGTTGTGGTTGTGGTCGTCATTCTCATGGGAACTGTTACAGAAAGGTGTATAATAGTTATACAAAGCTCGAGCTCAGATGTGAAACTGTGTTTCGCAAAATATCGTTGTTTATTACAACTCGATGCTATGTACTTGTTAAAACTACGTTTGTAGGATGTGTACAATTGCTAAATCCGACATTTACTCGTCGCGGCGTTCAGAGGCTGGCGCTTTCTAGAAACGTGTTGCCTGTAAACACAACAAAAGAAATACTAATACTTATTGCACGTTACATGCAACGCATTTGTGTGAATGTTACCTTTCATATTCAAAATAATTATCACTCGTATATCATTTTATGAAAAAAAACGTTGCTTTATTACCACATTGACCTCGTTTTAACTTTGAAATTCATCATTTAAAAAAGGAATTCAAGACTTTCATATCAGATTTGTATTAACACCTGCCAATAAGGCTTCTAATAATATAATTATAGTGTGTCAGATACACTATGATAATGTTCAAACTGAAGAACTGTGCTGTGAAGAATTAGACTAAGTGTTATACTAATGCGTATATACTGACTTATTCATCTGAGAATGATAGTGTTACTGCATACACTCTATAAATTTCAAAATCTAGAATCAGTATTGATCCGAACCAAGACAAAGTACCTACTATGTATTGGTTGCCTGAAATGCATAAAGCACCGTACAAAGCAAGATTAATTGCAAACTCTAGTTCTTGCACAACTACTTAATTATCCGTGCTCTTACATGTAACATCTTGTCTTATAGCTATAAAAGAACATGTAATTTGGTATTGCAATAAGTTTTTTGAAACTACTGGCAAAATGTTATTTTGGTCGATTAAAAATTCAAATGACGTTTTGAAAAGGCTTAAATCAAATAATTTTCAGGCGTTCTGTTTGTCTACTTATGATTTCTTAACTTTATACACTTCGCTCCCTCACAAATACATAAGAGTCTAGCTAACCAGTCTCATTGTAAAAACGTTTGATAGAGAAAATAAAATCTTCATTGCTTGTAATGAACATAAGGCATTTTTACAGATGGTTCTTCCGATAATTATACTTTATGGACTTGTCAAGACCTATTAGAGTCGCTAACTTTCTTACTGGATAATTTTTATGTTAGATTCGGTACCTCTACACTCCAAAAAAGTTCTAATTGGTCACGTTTTGTCCGTTTTTTTATGATTAGAAAGACATTGAATTCACTCTTTATTTATGATTATATAAAACAACAGTCTTCAACTTAAACTTTAATCTTCTAATAACTGACTTTGGAACAGTTTGGTGAGAGTTATCCTTAATATTGCTAAAATGCATTTCTTGCATAAAAAGGTCAAGAAAACAGAAATTTGCTCTAAATTTCTTGTTTTGTTTTAATAGGACCCCTCATTAGTAGGAAAAAACATAAACACTTATTAAATAACAGCGCATTTGTTTAAATAAATCCCCTTCAAAGTATCAAATTTTAAAATTACCTCCCTTTCAATTAAAGACTGTACTAATTTTGACCCTGCGGTGTAAGTAAAAGGTATTGGATTCATTCAAGAAAACAATATATACAGATTAAAAAGACATTAGAGAATTGATTTCAAGACAAATCAGTTATTTCCACATCTTCTCTTGACGTAGGGAAGGAACAAAATTAGCATACATAGTAAACAAATACAATTGATGACCAATAAGAACTTTTGATGAGTGTATATATAAACAAGTAATAGGTATCCCAATGGGTACTAATTGTTGCTGATCTGCTTTTATACTGTTATGAAAGAGACTTTAAGATTTATTTAAGCTTTTAACAACACCTCGATGTACCTTTATAATTTATTCAATATAGATAATAATCATTTTCTATCACTGCGTAATACGATTTATCTTAAAGAACTACAGCTTAATAAAGCGAACACTTCAGCAAAGGAAGCAAACTTTTTTGTCTAAATCTGTCCATTGAAAATGGTTACGTCACTACTAAAATTTAAGATAAAAGAGATGATTTTAATTTTATTATAGTAAATTTTCCGTTTTAAGACGGCGATGATCCTCGTGCAATATCTTATGGGTTTATACGGATTGAATAATAAGTACATGTTTCATGTTATTTTTGTCGTTCTTATTACAATTTCAGTTGTTGTGTTGGTTTTAACATTATTGGTTAATACATGGTTTCTTGTTAAGTCTTGTTATATTCAATTAGTGTTTTCTTATTCTTCCAAGTGAATTATAGAAATTACTCGATGAAATAAAAGTGGTTTTCACTGTTCGCAAACAGTGGAATATCATTTTTATTTTCAGTGACCTAACAAAAATTTTGTTTCGTAACTTGAAGAGTGACATTAATAATAAGGCAACTCGTTTGCATATAATGTTTCACACGGGAAAATGTCACCTCTTCTGCCCATACAATATCAACCATGATTGTTTTAGCACCAAAAATCGAAAAAAGTATGTATTCCGTATCTAATTGTAGGAATCGCGGATATTGATTCGCTACTTTGCCCTGAAAATTCTAAAAAAAAAAGAACAAGAGGAGATGTATTTATGTAAGTGATGAAACAATGCGATAACGGAAACTAAATGTTACAAACACGAAACTGTAATTCTCACACAGTTTAACGCGGAATGTCGACTAAAAGAATCCGTTGTGTATGACACCCTCCACATGCTCCAAATGTCATGTCTGCTTCAAATGTTTTGTTTTTCAAGTTTTCGCCACAAAAAGCGCGTCACGAAAACACGAAAATAGATAGGTTCGTTGTTTCGTGACTTACACTTTCCACCACAGAAGATCAGTAAACAAAATAATTAAAAAACTGTGTGTCATTGAAAAAAATGACGTATTGATATGTTTTTGCTACGTAATTGCAGATCAATTTTCTCGAAAAGTTGATGGCATATGGAGCACATGGGGATCGTGGAGTGAGTGTTCTGCATCATGTGGCAAAGGTTTGGCATCTAGAAACCGTTTATGCTCTAACCCAAAACCAAGAAACGGGGGAGACCATTGCCTCGGAGTCTCTACGGAATACAGAGTATGCAACACGTTTGCATGTCCAGGTATGCGTTATTTTTATTATTCTCACCACAATAGATGAACGACATATACAATAGCTTTGTGCATCTATTTGCTTTGGACATATACAGTAGTTGTGTGCATCTATTTGCGTTAAACTTTTCGGTTTCTTCGACGTTCAGTGAAGAAAACTAATAAAACTATGGATGGGAACGGATACCAAAATCACCATTCGGATAACCGTATCCGGTATCATTTTATCGACCGCATAAAATACAATTTTGCTCTAAATATTTTTAAGTTTAAAATGCAGTACAGCTTCGCTATATCGCGATCGTCTGAGTCCTCGATCAGCCTACCGGGGTATCACTGAAACAAATATGAACAGTAAAGATCCTAATTACGATCAAATCGGAATAAAGACCACCTCGAATACAAGATCACTATTTCAAAGTCCCTTTGCACTATTTATCACCCAAACATACAGAGCATCCCAATATAAAGAAAAGTTTAGTCCAGCCCCAGAGGTGGTCATATTAGCCAGCTTTCACTGTACCATAAACTCTCAGCAGACCAATCATTGAAACTTATCGATCCGGAGTCAAGATGTATTAAAACAATACGAAAGTATTTATTATCCATGTATGTTAGTGTCCTTTATTGTATTTTGAGTATGTTTAAATCAGGTCAAAAATTATTTATACTTCTGCAATCTGATGTTCACGTCATATTCTTGAGTTACTAGCGCATTAAAACATGTTTAAATCGGGGAAATATAAGAATCACAAAACATTTAAGATGCTTTTTGAAAAAAAAAATCGCATGTGTAACGTTAACAACTTATGTTACATGTACTAGGAACTTAAATGTTTGATTTAAGAGAGAAAAATGTTAATAATGGATTTTTATTCAGACAACTAAGATCTAGGAATAAAGAAACTGTCCTATACTTTTGTCTAATAAAAATCCTATATCTAATAAAAATATACATAATTATATGTTTTGTTATATCTTTGGTTATTTATGACGTTGCTTTTCTTTTAAAGTTACCGGTATTGGATTTTCCGTATACGCTCCTGTGTCCGGCACTGGTGGAGGCTCAACGACACTGAAGTTCAGTTACGATGTAGAAAATTCGGCAGTAGCGTTCAACATGACAACCGGTGAATTCGTTTGTCAACAGCCGGGCCTCTATTTCTTTAGCACAACAGTGTTAAGAAGTACGTCTATAACTCAAGCTGCATATTGTTTCTTTTATAAAAACGGGATTAGGCACAGGTATGCCGCTGGATATGCTGCAGATGCAGGCTCAAGTTTTATTCCATCCGGAACAAATGCCATCTTGTATCATCTTCGTCCCGGAGATAAGGTGTATTTAAGCGACTGTGTCAACTCCAATTATTTCAATTCTTCGTCTAGTTTTACAGGCTTTCTTGTACATGATGATAACTAACTAACAAAATAATCTTGATATTTTAAATTTAACTTATTTTTTCTGCATATTTGAAGGAAAGGTGTGTAATTAAGTACTGACTTAACCATTTTAATATAACAGTCAACTGCTGTTATAGAAACGCATGTTTGTGAACACTTTTGTGAAATTCGCCGAAATATAATTGGTGACCGTGTCGGCATCATGCAAGAATGAAGGATTCCCTGGAGCTGGCCAATATTATAGTGGAACATTACAAACCTGAACATCTTCTATCAGCAACGTGACTTATAGTTTTAAATGTGTTGCATGTTCGACCATTTTCGTTTTTAAAAGTGATAATTGTTTTGGAGAAAAACATATTTACGGTATAAATACCGAGTTAAAGGGAGATGTGCAGGGTCGAACAGGTGTACTCGGTAAAATCGTAAACAGATCGATCTATGTAACACTTACGTGTACTTTTCACTAAACTCTACATTTCAAACCCTCCAGGAGGAAGTTTGGAAGTTTGTTTGTTGGTTGGTTTGTGTGTTCATTTGATACAATACATTACATTCTAAAGACTTTGAACCGAAAATTTAGCGTGTGCTGTTATAAATGGAGGTCACTCATATTGTATGTCATGTACATGTACTTGGATGTACTTAATAAAATTATGTTACTTTATTATATTTATGCAGTATAGTTCAATTTATTAAAATTGTTGAGGAGCATCTCTTTCTGGTAATTCTCGAAGAAAGATTGCTAATCAAAATCAGTAACCGTCTCCCCCTGAAAAACACGAAACATAATGCAATCGGAGGGACTTCACTTTATTTTAAAGTCCGGAAAAGTCAATAAGTATAATTTTACACTCATTTTATTACAAGTCAGAACAGAATTAAAAATTGCAATATGCTTATCAGGAATAGCCACATTTAGAAAACCAAGCATCTCCATACATTCAACAAACAGAAATACGAGAGCATATGTTTACGATATAAGTAGTATCAAAAAGACACTAAAAAAGCAACATATGCATATCAGGAATCGCCACACTCAAAAAACACAGCCTCCCCACGCAGCGAAAAAGAAGAGAGGAAGAGAGAGAGAGAGAGAGAGAGAGAGAGCTCATGTTTTATATATGTATGTCAATTCAAATAGGACGCCACAAACAATTAATAAACAAGAGAACCTTTGGGGATACCGCCTTGGAACGGTCAGTGGCAAAACAAATTGCCACTGGGGGTTTAAACCAGGTTCTAGGGTGCACCAACCTCACACTTGCCCCAACAGGTTCTCGCATCACAAAACAAGTACAAATTGTCTTGGTGAAATTACTCCAACCCACCCATCAGCTCAACAATGTTGCATGCAAAAGCATACAAACATATAAACATAAGAATTTAATAGCATTGCAAAGCCAAAGGGCGGGTACTCAATGATCTTTCCGAGACCAGAGCACCTGGAGTAAAATCAGCAAGAACACGATGACAGGGATAAAAGAAACAAATCGAGTTTAAGGTTCTTTTAAGAAAAGATTTCCCCATAAACTTTCATAAACTCTTACACCCCTGCCACCGTCGTGCAACCAAAGAGGTAAGCATAATGATCAACTGTAGGTTAATCACCAGGCCTGCAGAGCGCTGTAAAATATCTTGTTGGTAACCTTTCTTTTTAAATTTACAGATGGTTTTTACGAATAACCGGGAGAAATTTGCATCGCCTTTTATCTTCTTAAGTTTATAAATTAAATCTCCATAAAAAACTGGCTGTGAAATTCCTTGTTGCAATTAAAACAATTAAGAAACACGGTAACGTGTGTGTTTCACGCCTTACAACGGCCAGTGGCAAATATTTTGTCATCGGCGTGCCAAACCAGGTACCGAGCTGCAATAATCATGCACTTGATCTTACAGGTCCCAATATCACTAACGCTCAACAATTACTCAAACTCAATTTCCAACTCAACATATGTATTCAAATTCAAAATAACGTTTGGCTATTTACTTGGAACACTTTCTAAATATGATGGGCTGTTTAAAAAATGGCTGGTTTGGGTTTTCCTGTTATAAAAATGTACAACAAACAGTTACTTAAATTTTCCTATTTTTCAGAGGTCTCTCATCGTGCCCTTTAAAGATTTGTGAAGTTTCATCAAAATAGCATTATCCGTTAAAAATATTCTAAAAAATGGGCAAAAATGTCAGGAGTATGACAACAAGTGTGACACTTTTTAAACTCGCATTTGTTCAGACCATTATTTTACAAAAAGCTTGAATAAAGACAAGATTTAGTGTTGTTTTAGTAAAATGTGCATTTATTAGGCACCAAATAATGATAAAATTAAGCATATTATACTTAAAGTAATCAAAATTTATGCTATAAAGTCAAGCGTTAGAAAATACCTCGAGAAAATCAATACATCTTTGCTTTATAAATTTATAGGACTTTAAAGATTAATAATAAATAAGAAATGTTTTGTGTATCATAAAGTTTTATGTTTCTAGATGCAATAATTATAATATTATCACCTCTATTGACAGTATATTTGTGTGCAGCTCCCTTCAAAAGATGTCAGGAGTGTGACATTATGCACATATTGCAATATTCTGTCAACATATCCTTTACATGAAAACAAAAGAGCAAGTTTTTTCCTAGAAGTCTATGTCATGTTTTGTTAAATTGTGACAATAAGGAATGGCCTTAGTGAAACATTTTTGAGTACACTGCACTTATATGGTTGTCAGGAGTGTGACACACTTTCTTAATAATATGAATTTATTATCTTTATGTGATACCGCAAGTTCTAAAGCACTTTTATTTGATGGTTCAACATGTATTTTAACAGAAACACACATTTAAATAATAAGAAACAGTAAAACTTGTATTTTAAGCACATAAATTAAAATTCTTTGATTTATTTAATATTGGTCAATAAAGCTCCATAAAATTTTGATTCTGCCACATATGAGTATGACTAGATTGATTTTGATCACTGTAAAGACTGTACAAACATATGGAGCAACCAGTTTGGACTTTTATGAACTTAAATTCTTTACATTTTTTTCACTTCACTTTCCATTTTTCAAATGACAATATCTCAGCAAACAGTTGACCGATTTCAAAAATATTTTCAGTTCTGTACACAGTTTTGATAAGCACAAAATACAAAATAACCAGTTTGAAATTTTTATGAACTTTAATTTTTCACTATTTCAATAAAACTAAATCCAACTCGATACTTTCTGTAATACTGATTCCAGGTTTTCTTATTACCACTTCCAAGTAGCTTCTTGGTTGAGGTAACTCAAACGCGCACATAACTCGACAAGTTTGCATGCAAAAGCAGACAAGAACATAACGAAAACAGCTTCTAGGCGCACTTGATTGGTGTCCCGAATCAGTCCTAGGTATACCGCGGGACACCGATCTACGCTCGTTTCAGTCCGGCTACTTGCGTGCGCATGTATGCCCGGTAAAGTCGGGACATACCGCATGGCCCGGTCAAAACAGCTCGGCGCATTTATTTCAAAGATGGCGACGAAACAAAATGTGTAAGTTGAAATATTGAGAAATTGCAGGACCCATATTTGATTTCTATTCACATAGTATTTTGGTGGCCATTTTAAGGTATCCCGAACTGCACTCTATTCATCTGTACCGGATCGGTGTACCTATCACGTGATCGGAGTACTCGGCATATACCTATCGGGACATTACGGCGTATACAAACAAGTGCGCCTTATCACTCTGAATGCTGAATGGGACCTAAGCACTTTAAGTTAAAACAAGGAAATAATTGTGCATGTCAGGACCACATCCAGAAACAAGCCTGCTTAGGCAGTCAAAAGTAGAGAGAAAAAGAGAACTTGGGTTTTTAAATGATCAATTTTAAATAAGACACCACAAAAAAATAACGAAAAGGGAACCTGAGAGTTACCGCATTGGAGCGGTCAGTGGCAATATATGTTTATAGAACCTGGGCTTTAAACCAGGTTCAAGGATCTCCGACCACATACTCGTCACTGTACATTCCAAGTTCGGTAAACTTACAGTTTCCATGTTTCGTTTGTTGCTTTTGGTTTCTTTTTTGAATTTGATAAATTTTGGATTTGAATTTTTTTGAGGTGAAACATTTGTCAGAGATAACCTTTGAAACAGAGGCTTTTGGTAATTTAAGTGATCTTTGGCGGTAATGGCGATTGCAGTTATCGTCAGTGTGTGCTACGATAGCCTGAGCTGTTTTGTTGTGTCAGGATATTTCAGTAATACGGATCAAACTCGCAGATTTTGATAATCTTCGATTCAACCATGACAATCATTCTAAATTCTTGGTTTTATGGTGAAATGTACCCTTACAGCCGTTCAACTTACTTTTTATCGTATAGTAGATTTATTTTTCAAACAAAGTTAATGTCCATTTAATACAGTTTTTTTTCTCGTTTAAAAGTCATCATTCTGTAAATTCAATTTAAACAATTAAAACGCGTAATTCTTTAAATTCAAATAATTCATTTCAGATTCCCGTAATCTCTATCTCTTTCTCTCTTTCTCTCTCTTAAAAAATTCTTAATGCAACCATTTTAAAATTAGCATCTTAAAGTTCTCAATTTTCCATCAAAACTCTTAAGTCTTAAATAAAAAGAAATCCATGCTAAAAAGAATTTAGCCTGAGCAACAAAGAACTAGAGATCGGTGCGAATCCTAGAATGAAACTAAAATACCAGAAGAAATCTGTCTTATTATAAGCAAACGTAGCGCCAAACTTGTTGTTTCCTGTAGTTATAAACTAAGTGCAAGTTTTTTGTCGGACTGATTATGGGTCTTTGTTTTTTGCAGAAAGCTCCAGATCGTTTGATAAGTTGTATACTTTAACTTTCAATCTCAATATATATTACTTTATTCTTACAAAGGTACTTCCATGGACAAATAAAACTTTAATATGAACATTTGCTTTTACCTAGCAAAAGGTACCATTACCATAAAACCAAGAGTTTAGAAAGATTGTCACTGTTTAAGATCATCAATATTTACGAGTTTGTTCCTGCACCGGTGATACAATTCGCGACGTTAGTAAATATAAAGTATGTTTAATTATTGAAATAAGTTGCAATTACTTTACGTAGATAGAGAGACATAATGTATTTATGAAGTTAATTAATCAATTGTTTGGTCTTGACCGCATGTAACAAAAAGTAGAATAAGTAATGTTTTAAATGTTTGAAGCCTCGAATTTTCATTCATAAATCTCAATGTTGTTGTTTATTTGTTTGTTTTTATTTGCATATCCTGATGACATCAGTTCGACTTTATACATACACGAATAACAGCCATACAAACAGGAAACATCATATTAATCAAAACATTGAGAACGGTCCAATATTTTTCGATCCAATTTTATTGAAATAGATGAAAAGACAACTTTGAAAGCCGACGAACACGACATATATGAAAAAATTGCAGGCTCGGTTTGATTGAGCATGTTCATGGGCAGTAATGGAAATGAATATTACTGCCCACGCCGCCTAGCCCCGGGGTGAGCGCAACTAAATATTCACACCAATAAACAGTACAATTTGGATCCATCCGAAACGATGAAATGCATATGGCGGTGAACATGGAACCTACAATGCGGTATTTTCAGATTAATACCATTCCATGTTCAGCGTAGTATGGTAAAAGAATGGGTTTGCCCTAAACGAGAAAGCAATGGGCGAAACTAAATAGAATAGACTTTTGACAAGGGATCTGAGAATATAAATCCTGCATATCACAGACAACGCAAAAGGCAAAATTTAAAAAGCAGGAAATATATCCTAGGGGTGATTGCACAATATTTGAATCTGTATAGGTTGGGATATTGAAATCACCCATCTCAAAACTGGCCGAAATATTTAAACAAAGGCAATTTTAGAAGTACTATTGACTAAGTACACATGTATCGTGCTCAAAGAGCTTCAAAGGACGTAACTGATAACAGCACTGATTGAATATACGGGGAGACTTTTTACAGCCACCACACGGCACAAAGCTTTGCAACGCAGCGATTGAGTGATTTTTAATCGAAATAAGAAGGCAGTCTAACACTGTATTCATCAAATTGCAAGATAAGTTTAAATATGGTCACATTCATACATGTAGCAGACCTTTAAAATAAAAACAAAACGTTCAACGTTTTGATTTAGATTGTTTTTATCACTGGTCTCCCATGGTGAAATAGGCGGTTACGTTTGGTTTAAAATGCATTACGTTGCCAAAGGACTTTTAGAGTTTGCACTTTAAGGGCTTACTACATTCCACCCAAGCACGTTCATCAAATTATCAAAATCTTAATGATGGAAAATGCCGTTAAATGAAACTTTGCACAAATGAATGTTACTAATGTATCTTTATTTTGCAGATGGTAAGACACGTTAGAACAGTAAAGAAAAATAGCGAGATCTAAAATGTTCTTTGATTTTAAGAGATGCAAACTTCAATATTCAAACAGACCATCTGTATTAATTTAAATATAAGCATTAAATAATTTTGTTTAATATATGAAAATGTAAATAGACCGAAATATACATTTTATGCTGAAAAGCATATTTAGAAAGACTTGTCTATCATTTTCTTTTAACTTGACAATATAATGGTATTTTTACCTCGAAGTGAGAAACAATTAATGTCGTTTGCTTTATTGTAACAACATCATCAACCTTCTGTTTAGGAATAAACAGAAGCATTCAATATAGAAATTCAGGTTTCCCATTATTACTTGGGTAAGCTGTGATCTATTGACACCAAAGATTCGTTTGGTAGCTTATACCAAACGCACCTCGGGATTGTTACTCAGAAGTCTGTGATCAAGATCAAGGTCACGGTTGCTAAAAATAGAAGGTCAGTTTCTTCATACCAGATATTTTCTTTAAAAAAGTATTTGTATTAAATGAAAACCTGGTTTTCGGCGCGTGCCGACGTTTTTTCTTGTTTATATTTATTTATTATAATAATTTTTTGAGGGAGTCAGTATAAACATAACACATTTATATTCATTTTCTTCTACGCAGTCACATTGTTTTATTATGACATCAAAAACTAATGCAATATCTGAATGTCTGGAAAGAAATTGGTATTGCACGATTTAACTCCAATTAATGGTCACTTAGAAAAGTGCATGTGAGTGCATGACGGTTCAAGGAATGCTAAAGTGAGGGTAGTCTGTTACATGTTAACGGTAAATAAAACAGTTTCATAACGGCTAACAATCAAAGGCTTGAAAATTAGATCTTCTCAAAAAAAGTAAGTTCAAAACTGCCTAACGATTCGCCCAATAAAATATTACGGGTGTGCCTAAGTTCTCCATTACATTATGGCGAGTAATCAAAGGAAATTTCCGCAATATAATCTAGAACCTGTCGTTGTGTATAAGATAAGATAAACTTCAATTGATTAATTGATTAATTGGCAGTCGCGCTGAAATTATTCTAGTTCGTTTATCTAATCAGCCCCAGATATACTTGCAGAATTCGCGACCAGAGTAACATTTGTGGAGACAAAATTCACAAGAAAAATGTTGCCGATACTAGTTTTCATTTTCGTTTTATCAGTGTAAGTCGTAAATGGAGAAGAACCGCACTGTTCGAAATTTGATTTTGAGGAAAAAGTGTTGGAAAAAATGGCGAAGATAGAATTTGAAATGGAAGGATTAAAACAGGAAATGCTGAAAAGTGTAGAGACTGTTCAAAAAATGAACACACTGTTTGAAACGAATGTTGACATTTTAAGCAAGAAACAAGAAGTAATTGATGGTCAGATAGAGCAACTGAGCGAGGAGGTTAAACAAAAGCTTCAGACTGAACTGGCCAGTTTCAAAGGTACCTGTATTTAACTTATTAATTTCGATACCAAATGTTTTACATTTCAGCGTTTATTTCAATAGACAGTGGATGATTCAATTGAATTTGGAAAAAACGTACTTTGGCTTCAAAAAGTGAAAATTAAAATTAAAGTTTAATTAAAACTACAACATATAAAGGGACATAATATATTATAAAATATGAAAATGTTTGAATGTATAAATTGTGTGTTAATGTGTTCAGTGTTAACACAATGATAACTAAAATGTTATTTATTTCAATTACCTTACTCTGGGAAACTAGATTGCACTAAGAAATCAAACTTAACAAAATCTACAGGATCCAGTGGAAAGAAAGGGTTGAAATACTCGTATCATAAAAAAGAAATTCATATTTTACTGAACTCAAAATTTTCTTTAAAAATTTAAATATCTAAAACTCTCAGAACAAACACTAGTTTAATCTGTTAATAAGTATAAATAAGTGCAGAAGATCAATTGAAGATTGCAATGAAACCTTTAACAATTGACTCAGATACTATTTCTGAAATGAGGGGACGAACACAGCAAAAGAACAAAATTAAGCTTAATATTTATTATTAAAATAACATTCAAGACATTAACCAAAGTTGACTACAAATGCATTCTTTTCACATATATTTTAGAAAAAATAATGCTTTATTTATCCAGTACCTACCTAAATAGAAAATACTGTTTTTATCAGAAGTGACTGTCTTGAATTATCTGCAATAACACCTTAATAACAACACAAGGTGTGTAAAGAAGTATCTTCAATCTCTTGAGATGATTTATAAATTAATCTCAGGTTTTAAAACAATTTTCCTTAAGGAATAATGTTTGATTTTGTTGTCGTTGTCGTGGTCAGAACATGTGTGCACCTTTTAAAACAGACATGATATTTTGCTGTCGTTGTCTTGTTCAAAACATGTGTGTATCTTTTAAAACAGACTTGATATAGAAAAACAGGTCATGTTTTCTCTTGCAAGTTTATTGTCACTGCTGAAATGTTTGGAATGTCTTTCAAAGCAGCTCCGTTAACGACTAAGCGAAACTACTTTTTTCAACACGCGCATTTCCTTCGACTTCTCAAGTCAACCATAGTGCACATTCATATTAATTAAACGGCTCTCTTAGACATTAACCTATTGTAGTCACACCTCTTTAAATTAATAAGTCACATTGTACCAACGATATATAAGATTCGTAAGATGAATAAAACTTCATCGTAGATGATACAGTTGAAGTGACGATATAAATTCGTGTTTTCGCTTCTCCGATTCACCAACAAGATAACACTGTTCAGTAACTCCTTATTCTCCGATTCACCAACAAGATAACACTGTTCAGTAACTCCTTATTCTCCGATTCACGAACAAGATAACACTGTTCTGTTACTCCTTATTGTCCGATTCACCAACAAGATAACACTGTTCAGTAACTCCTTATTCTCCGATTCACCAACAAGATAACACTGTTCAGTAACTCCTTATTCTCCGATTCACCAACAAGATAACACTGTTCAGTAACTCCTTATTGTCCTATTCACCAACAAGATAACACTGTTCAGTAACTCCTTATTGTCCGATTCACCAACAAGATAACACTGTTCAGAAACTCCTTATTCTCCGATTCACCAACAAGATAACACTGTTCAGTAACTCCTTATTCTCCGATTCACCAACAAGATAACACTGTTCAGTAACTCCTTATTCTCCGATTCACCAACAAGATAACACTGTTCAGTAACTCCTTATTCTCCGATTCACCAACAAGATAACAATGTTCAGTAACTCCTTATTCTCCGATTCACCAACAAGATAACACTGTTCAGTAACTCCTTATTCTCCGATTCACCAACAAGATAACACTCTTCAGTAACTCCTTATTCTCCGATTCACCAACAAGATAACACTGTTCAGTAACTCCTTATTCTCCGATTCACCAACAAGATAACACTGTTCAGTAACTCCTTATTCTCCGATTCACCAACAAGATAACACTGTTCAGTAACTCCTTATTCTCCGATTCACCAACAAGATAACACTGTTCAGTAACTCCTTATTCTTCGATTCACCAACAAGATAACACTGTTCAGTAACTCCTTATTCTCCGATTCACCAACAAGATAACACTGTTCAGTAACTCCTTATTGTCCGATTCACCAACAAGATAACACTGTTCAGTAACTCCTTATTCTCCGATTCACCAACAAGATAACACTGTTCAGTAACTCTTTATTGTCCGATTCACCAACAAGGTAACATTTTTCAGTAACTCCTTATTCTCCGATTCACCAACAAGATAACACTGTTCAGTAACTCCTTATTCTCCGATTCACCAACAAGATAACACTGTTCAGTAACTCCTTATTCTCCGATTCACCAACAAGATAACACTGTTCAGTAACTCCTTATTCTCCGATTCACCAACAAGATAACACTGTTCAGTAACTCCTTATTCTCCGATTCACCAACAAGATAACACTGTTCAGTAACTCCTTATTGTCCGATTCACCAACAAGATAACACTGTTCAGTAACTCCTTATTCTCCGATTCACCAACAAGATAACACTGTTCAGTAACTCCTTATTCTCCGATTCACCAACAAGATAACACTGTTCAGTAACTCCTTATTCTCCGATTCACCAACAAGATAACACTGTTCAGTAACTCCTTATTCTCCGATTCACCAACAAGATAACACTGTTCAGCAACTCCTTATTCTCCGATTCACCAACAAGATAACACTGTTCAGTAACTCCTTATTCTCCGATTCACCAACAAGATAACACTGTTCAGTAACTCCTTATTCTCCGATTCACCAACAAGATAACACTGTTCAGTAACTCCTTATTCTCCGATTCACCAACAAGATAACACTGTTCAGTAACTCCTTATTCTCCGATTCACCAACAAGATAACACTGTTCAGTAACTCCTTATTCTCCGATTCACCAACAAGATAACACTGTTCAGTAACTCCTTATTCTCCGATTCACCAACAAGATAACACTGTTCAGTAACTCCTTATGTCCGATTCACCAACAAGATAACACTGTTCAGTAACTCCTTATTCTCCGATTCACCAACAAGATAACACTGTTCAGTAACTCCTTATTGTCCGATTCACCAACAAGATAACACTGTTCAGTAACTCCTTATTGTCATTTTGCGTTTTAAGGATATTTACGTTTTGTCTTGCCAACGCGCGAGCACAATGTGTCTGAAATCAGTAACAATATTCTTGTGCTTTTTTAGATCAACCCGATCAAGGAGTCGACGGTGGGTGGAGCGCTTGGGGACAATGGAGTGAGTGTTCTGCATCATGTGGCTCAGGCATGGAATCTAGATATCGATCATGCTCTAACCCAAAACCAAGCAAAGGGGGAGACCATTGCTACGGTGACTCTACTGAATATCGGTTATGCAGCAAATTAGCGTGTACAGGTAATATGTAATGTCCATAAATATCTAGGCCATAAATAGTGGTGAACGCAAACATATCTCATATCTTTGTCAGTTTGTTCGTGTAGTTTGGTCTCATATGTTGGTATCTCTTCGTCCAAACGTTTGAATCAGAAAGTTCATAAGTTGAATAATATTTCCGTATATTCAGAGCGTTATTTAATCCATACCTATTTTATATTATTCGCATGCGCAGTAAGCGAATTGTATTCAAATTAGCATGCATGGAAAAACCGTACAGTGCACTTTGTATTGCCCCCTGCATGTTCAAATTTTCTTACATGGCAGGTCGGAATAGATGTTTCATAACCAATAATGCGGTGAACCCGAATTATTTTACACGACAACGTAATTCGCAAAATAACAAGATGTGCGCGTCATAATATTGTGATACTTTAGTTTGCTTATATATCTAATATGAGGACGTCTGTATGAGGAATGCATTTCACGCTTAGGCAAACGTTAATTACTTCTGTTTTCAGCAAGGTCGCAAAAGTTGTTGATTTTTCCTCACCCAAAATTATACTGACATGTTATTTTGTACATTAGTACAGATTGAAAAAAAATTTATAGTGGCTAAAGTCTGCATGTTTATTTTTAACAGATGTCCACGTGGGCTTTACTGTTTACAAAGCAAATTCATCTTCCGGGACAAACTCGCCACTCAAATTTCAGTCAACATTATTCAACTCGGATGATTCGTTCAACACCTCAACTGGAATATTCACGTGCATTTACTCTGGCCTATACTTCTTCTCTGCCACTGTAATGAGAAATGCGACATCTACATCTGCAAAGGGCGAATATTCCTGCTATTTTATGGTTAATGATATCTACCAAATAAGGGTGTTCGCAAATGATAACAGTAATTCAGCAAGCTATCCAGGATCATCAGCTTCTATTGTTCTCCGACTGAACAAGAATGATAGAGTGAATTTAGGAAATTGTAACGATGCTAGTACAATGTATTATCCCGGCGTAAGCTTCACGGGCTTCCGTATATCTCCCTAACCAGGACAATGAACAGAGCATAATATTTCTAGTTAGTAACACTGTAGAACATGTCAGCGATGTCTGAGTTTACAAATTGCAATTGCTATTTAACAGCATATGTTTACAATGTAACACCGTAAAAACACATAACATTACCATCAAATTTTGCATATAATATTAATATAATGTTTAATGTTTATACAATGGTGTGCATTGACAAAACATACTAGATATAAAAATATGTCAACTGCAAAAAAAAAACACAACTTAGGCAGATTTCACATCGGGTATTCTCAAATTATTTTTAGAAGGAAACAGAATATATACTCAACTAAAAATGTTTTGCAACTTTGGATTTTTTAACAGTTAAAAACAACGAAAGTTAACAAGTGATACAAAACCAACCATCCTAATATGAAAAAAAAACTATTGTCCCAGCATAACATCCTTTATGCAAATCGAAGCCTTTATCAACAATGATTGAAAAAGAATGACGAAAATGATTTGATATAGGCTGTATTTTTTTCACAAATCAGCAGATATTTTCCCAAGTGAGTGAGAAGTGTCACCCCATTGATATGCCTATGTAGTAATGTAGTATGTAAAGGACTCATTCTGATCATTGACCCTGAAGGCCAAAGTCGGAAAGTAGATACTCTGAGAAGAAAACTTAGAAGGCCCCAAATAGATCAAGATGCAGGTTCCGTTTTGTGTATATACAGTCATTGTAACTATAGTCTATATACATTTATACATGCAGTTTGTTTTATCGTTTATATCTAAAAATAAATGACATTACTTGAAATAGATCTGGCTGTTATTGAACTCTCCCCCTCCTTACAATATATGTATTGCCATCTGACGTTGACAGTAAGCCCTGCAGTAACTGATATTCAAAACCGGAAGTTGGTATTTTCAGGTAGTCAGGCAAATAAAAAATAATCACGCGTTTTTCATTTTGTTTTGTAAAACTATAATATTAATAATGAAAACAAATAACACTTGCTTGATCGGGAAAGATTAAATATGATAATTGATAATGTCAGATGGTAATTGCCTTAATCATGTGAAAGCACGGAAATTACCGTGAGGATGTTTGACATATTATTAAAGTGATCGAGTTTTGTCAGTCATCCGTGCCTCCACTCGTCAAGTAACGTATAGCTTTGAGATCGGGTTTCCTCCGGCACCCATCATTTAGTTTTGGATGCCGTAGATGTCATGTAATTTTTTAAACTTTCCTAAAATATTTCTAGTAATTAAAACTCAAGTAAGTTCGAAACCGTTTACGCTTGGATGTACACAATAAATACCAGAGCTAAAATAACTAAAACTTAAAAGTGTGGACATTACAGAAATTTAAACTTGACATGTCTTGTATAAGTAACCACATGGATACATGTACTAAGCTTAAAGCACCAGCACGTAACTTCAGTAAGAATATACTATTGAAAAATCATATTTGTCCATAAAGACTCCTATATATAAACTCTCTAACAGAACACAAAAGGTCTGATCGAATTCTTTCTTATAGACGGGATTTTTCATGATACTGTTAAATTATAGTTAACTTTTATGAAGCTAAATATAGGCCTAATTGAGCTATATTTAGCACCGACAAAGAGACCACTCCATGCGCGATGTCAATTTCTGTGACGTTTCGGAAATCCTACTTTCACTTTTAGTCGCGCGGACCAAATTTATTTTAGTAAATTAAAATTTTATAAGCCCGAACTAATGCTGCAAATTTGTGCCTTTGGTTCCAAATACATGTAATATTTCATACAAGAGCGGGTTAAATTGAAGTAATGAGGCTTTAAAATCAAAACACATCTGATAAACTTGTTGTGTGCTTTGAGATGAGTTTATGTTGCAGACATCTTAATAAACAACGTTATTTTAAACAATAGATGTTATATTTATAAGCATATACGGGTGTTTTCGAAAATTCTGTAACCGCGTTTGTTTACTTGTTTAAGATTGAATGTTAGGTTCATTTCGATTAAAGCTGACTGTGAATACAAGGAATACATAATAAATGCCTTATAAGTTACTACCTGTTTTATCGGATAACTTAATATTCAAAATATCTTACCATAAGTCATTTAGATGTTGCCGCTGTTTCTTTGAAGTTAGTGAGATTATCAGTATAATTTCCAAGTTGAAGCGTATACAATTGTTTGTCTGGAAATGTAAGTAAAAATGAAAGTGCATTATTATGTATTTTGAATGTATTGCTGAAATACAACATAATAAAACAACACTATTTTACTTGGATGTAACTTAAGGCATGACAAATTCTGTAGTTTTCTTGAGAAGTGTTAAATTTTAAAAAGTTCTTAGTGAAATAATTTTATTATTGAACACCAGCGCAATCAGAAAATTTTATCTTAGAATAATTTTTACTATTTTTATCTTTGCACACATGAACAAATACGATGTATACGTAGTGTGTAAGAAAGCTGTAATATTTCGGGAGAAGCCTGTACATTCAATGACAATATAAGACCATGTATTTTTTCATACTGTATAGCAGTAACTAAAATGTCAGCTATTATAGCAAGCAGTGCGAGGCAACTGTTTTTGTAGTTTATTCTTTAATTCTTTTAAGCTGTACATTAGGATTAAATGTAAATCGCAATATTAACATTGATGCTCCCTGTCCCAGCTTCAAAATGTTTCGGCGGATATCCGTTCTTTAGTGCAAATGTTTGGGGAATAACTGATTTACGTGAATGAATCGTTCCATAGACTTGAAACTGGGCACAAACTGGTACACTGTTTTCTTTATAACTTTACATTTTAAAAAGGATTGCCAATTCCTAACATTATGAAATGCACCTTTTTGTGCAATGAAATTCATAATTTTGTTGCTTATGCTTTCCGTCCTTTTCTGTGATTATGTCATTTTAAATGTCTATATTAATTTTGTTTTGAAAATGTATGTACTTGCTGTAGTTCATGTTGCATTATATATAAAGCCAAAGGCAAAAATGTTGCCGAGTGATTCAAATATTAGTTGAAAGTTGAAAAGTTAGTTATATAGAATAAACTTGTCCTTGTTACAGAAGTTGTAAGCACGCAAATAAATCAACTTGAATCTAGAACCATTTTGTCAGCTTTCAGATGACAAGAACTTTTGTCAACATTTCGTAAATCTGTGTAGATTTTTCTCGTTAATAAAATCAAAATCAAATACTTTGGAGTGAACCCTACTTAGGCCGAGTTATAAATGTATCCACGTGGATGCCACTTGTTTGGTACCCTGGATGCAGTCATCTACATGTACGAAGGCTGAAAAACTGCAATTACTTCCAATTTATATATCCTAGTTTCAAAGCATTAAAGTTATCTATTGTTGCATAATAGAGTATTACCAGTATTGTATCTATTTTAATTCATCGTTTGCATGTTGTATATTTTATATATTAGAATATTTTTTAAATATATTCAATCTATTATTTGAACCGCGATAACTACATCCCATATGGCTGGCTTAGGATATCAAAACTTTAAGTTTCTTATTTCAAATTATTACGATCTTTCGTGTTATTATGGTATTTTAATTTAATGGTGTTTTTAATTATAACAGTTCACAATTTTACGGTTTATATTTCGAACAATTGTGAATTTAAAAGAAAAACAAGGTGGTTAAAACAATGTCTCTTTTTAAACGAATTCAAAATGTGTCAGAAAACCCTTGCTGCGGGATATCGTGCATTATCAAGAGAAAAGCAAGGAATATTTAAAACTATTATTTCGAATCCGCTAATTTAAAATTATTTGTGTTTAAAATTTCCTCTTTTCTCCTGTCATAAAGCATTATCTTCTCCGCACAGAATTGGAAAATGCTCTTATAACTTGAAACATAATTATAGTTCATTGTTCATCATTTCTTTTATTTAATTCCCATAAAAGTCCACTTCGTAAACCAAGGCCATTTGGGTAGTATGAAAGCTGGATTTGTAACTGTTAAAGGTATTTAGACGAACATGAGAACCCAAGGGGTAACCTCCTTGGAAACGTCTGTGACAAACCAATTAAAAACTGGAATTCAACAGCCTCTCACTTGTCAAAACAAAATGATTTCCCGTAAGACGCAAAGAAAATGTCGAAACAGGCAAAAGGGAGAGTATGCCTTATTATCAGCGTAGTGATTATTTTCAATTACTTCCTTGATGGTTATATAATAATAATAATAATAATAATAATAATAATAATATACCGCATTTATATAGCGCTCTTTTCAAAAAAATATTCTCAAAAGCGCTTTACAATATATCATGGTTTAAAAAGTACAAATTATTCAGAAAGGTGAAATAAATATGCAATACTTGATTAAAATAATAAACAAATATAAATTAAGGCAATGTAAAACGTTATAGCAAAGCTTAAGAATAGGCATGGAATTAAAATTATAAAACAATTTTCTAAGACACATTCCAAAAAACATAGATAACGCGATCAAAGGGCACTTTACAATGATATAAACTAATAACTGATTACAAGCAATACAATTAAAATACTAAAACAGCATTCAAATAAGAAGATCAGAAGACTTGATCTTGATCCATGATTTTCCAGGAGATCCCCCAAGCGTTTAAGACTGACTATGATGCAACTAGAAGTTGCCTGTATGTGACTAGAAGTCACCAAAAACGCAACAAGTTTGTAACTAGAAGTCACCTGAACGCGACAAGAAATCGCCTGTATGTGACTAGTAGTCACCTGAATGCAACAAGAAGTCGCTCCTATGTGACTAGAAGTCAACTGAATGCAACAAGAAGTCGCTCCTATGTGACTAGAAGTCAACTGAAAGCAACAAGAAGTTGCCCGAAGCCCGAATGTGACTAGAAGTCACTTGTGTTTGACTTGACATTGCCTTCATGCGACTAAAAGCCACATTACTTGATGTATCACCACCTGAATCCCTGATGTGACCCAAGGCCAGCCACCAGGTCTAATCAGTTCCATAAACCTGAACGAAGAAGTGAGTCTTTAGTCGTCTTTTGAAACTTTCAAGAGAAGTACAGTCTCTAACATGTTCTGGTAAAGTATTCCATAGTTTAGGAGCAGCCGCCGAAAAGCTCCTGTCCCCAAATTTAAGTTTTGTTTTTGGTGGCACAAGAGTAAGGGATTGGTTGGCTGAACGCAGATTTCTAGCCGGTTTGTAAACGTTGATCATATCATTGATGTATTTTGGAGCTTTGCAATGAAGTGATTTAAACACAAGAATTAGTATTTTGAAATTGATTCTGTAATTCACAGGAAGCCAATGAATATCTTTAAGCACTGGCGTGATGTGACTAAACTTTGGCTTTCTGGTAATTATCCTAGCAGCAGTATTTTGTACAAGCTGTAGCCTGTTCAATGATTGTTGTTGGACTCCATATAGGAGACAATTGCAATAATCCAATCTAGATGTGACCAAGGCATGTACGAGTGTTTTCGTAGCTTCCTCGTTGATGTACTGTCGAATGCGTCCTATCTGTCTCAGCTGAGCGTAGGTTGATTTGCAAACAGAGTTAACGTGTGATTCCATGTTCATCCGAGAGTCCAGAAAAGCACCAAGATTTCTAACGTTAGCTGATTGAGTAATAACAGATGTTCCGACATTTACTGTAAGATTTGATACTTTTTCAGCCTTCTGACTAGATGAGAAAACTATAAGTTCCGTTTAATCAGAGTTCAGTTTCAGCATATTGTTATTCATCCAGTGCATGATTTCAGAAATACAATTTGCTACACGATTTACAATGTCTTCCATAGTTGAATCATTTATTGGTTCAAACGACAAATACAATTGGGAGTCATCAGCGTAGAAATGTACATTTAGTCCGTGTTTTCGACAGATAGCACCAACGGGTTTTGTGTACATGACATAGAGTTTAGGACAAAGGACGGAACCTTGAGGGACACTATAGGTCATGTGTACGGACTCGGAAAGCTCACCGTCAATACATACGGTCTGGTAGCGATCGCTTAAATACGATTTCATCCACTCGAGGGCTTCCCAGAAATGCCAAAATGATGTTCAAGACGTGTGAGTAATGTTTTATGGTCTATGGTGTCGAACGCCGCAGATAGATCGAGCATCATCAAAACAGTTATTTTTTGTTGGTCTAGTGCTAGCAGAATGTCATTTTGCACTTTGAGTAAGGCAGTTTCTGTGGAATGAAATTTTCTGTATGCCTATTGGTTAGATTCGTGTAGATTGTTGGATTCCAGATGTCTTTCTAAGCGAGTGTCTCCAACCTTTTCATTAATTTTCGACAAATAAGGAAGATTTGCGACTGGTAGGTAGTTTTTGAATATGTTAGGATCTAATGATTCTTTTTTCAAGAGAGGACGAATGTGCGAGAATTTGAATGACGATGGCACTTCTCCATCCCTCAGTGAAATGTTGGTAATGTTTGTAATTATTGGAACGAGCTCACTGGAACATTCTTTCAATAACCATGTTGGTATTGGGTCGAGTTCACACGATTTGTTGGAAGAATTTGCAATTAGCTTGGCTATTTCATCTTCAGTTGCAGGTTCGAATTCGTTAAATTTTACTTCTGAGTCATCCATATCAGGTGTGGTATTTTCATGATTTGTGTTATCAGTTGATGTGATGTTGCTTCTGATCGTTTCAATTTTCTCAATGAAAAAGTCACTAAACTCTTGAGCTAGTTCTTTAGCCGATGTGTGAGATGGTAGCACAACTTCCTTTTTGTTTCCAAGAAGATGATTTGCGACTTGAAATAGGTTCTTTTGATCTCGTGATTGAATTTCATTTTTATAATATGTCTCACGAGCCTGTTTCAATAATTTGTTAACTATTTCACATTGATTTCTGTAGATTTCATGGTCGATTGTTAGTTTTGACTCTCGCCATTTTCTTTCAATCTTACGTTTGATATGTTTCTCCTCATGTAACTGATCCGTGTACCATGCACAGGTTGGTCTTAACACTATATTTCTTGTTTGCAAAGGAGCATATTTGTCAATAAGTGACTTCAGAACAGAATTATATTTGTCAACAGCTTCGCCTACGTTTAGTGAGCTTATGTCTGATGTAAACAATTCTGAGGATTTTATGTCACTTTTGAAAGAATCAATGTCGATTTTCCGGTATTTTCTGTATGAGACTGTCTTACGAATAGGTGCAGGTTTGGATGCTTTGATGGCCATTAACACTGCAAAATGATCACGTGAAATGTTTCCATTTGAAGTCGTGAAACCGGGATCAGTTACATTTAGATCTGATATAAAATGTTCATTGTTTCTTGTGATTACAACATCTAATGTATGTCCACCTACATGAGTTGGTTCATGAACATGCTGAATAAAACCAAGTGTGTCTAGAATACTGAGAAATTTAACGGAATCTTGATCGCTTGGGTCATCAAGATGAAAATTCAAATCACCAAGAATTGTTATATGTTTGTTAATTGTCACATATCTGGACAGGAAAGCAGGCCAATCGTCATTTAGAAACGAAGCTGTGCTAAGACCGTTGACTTTTGATGGTGGCGGAAGATAAACTACTAACAGGCGTGTTGAAAAGTCACGGACACTGATGCTACAGTCCATGTATTCGAATTGTTTGAACTCTTTTGAATTACTAGATGATAGTACTTTAATTTGGATTGCAGACTTATACACAATCGCAACACCTCCACCATTCTTTCCCATCCGAGGTACATGTTTTATGTTATATCCATTTGGCAATAGTTCGTTAAAACAGATTTTATCCACTTTTGTTCCGAGCCACGTTTCTGTAATTGCTACAAGATCAAAGTCATTGGACTATATGAAGTCACAGATTGCAAGAGTCTTGTTTTTTACCGATCGACAGTTGATTGAACATACTGTAAGTTTTTTTCTGTCCTTGAACTATGGGTAGTAAATTTGGTTTTATCGGGTTAAGATTCTATCAGAGTTATAGGTTTCTGAACTCAATGTTTTAGGTTCCACCCCTTGATTTTGTCTTTTCAATTAAATAGTTTCTATTACATGTGGCAATGTTTTCAAATTATTTAGGTTTATCCCTTGATTGGTATCCCATGGTCTAGTGTATTGCTTTTTTCCACCCCTAGAAGATCTGTATTGAAAAAGCTTTTAATCCTATAAACTTTGAATGGTCTTATGGTCCAGTCCAGTATGCCCTCTAGGTATAGTTGCTAGTTTCAGAAATTGTTCTCTATTGTATCGAATAAAGCACATTGTTATGTAATTGATATATTTTCAACTTTTAATCCTGAAGAATGTGTTCACCCTGTGCATGTATATTTACACTATATATGTCTTTTCACTATATATCCAATTGTTTTAGAATAAAATCCAGTCTGCAATCCAAATTAAAGTACTATCATCTAGTAATTCAAAGGAGTTCAAACAATTCGAATACATGGACTGTAGCATCAGTGTCCGTGACTTTTCAACACGCCTGTTAGTAGTTTATCGTCCGCCACCATCAAAAGTCAACGGTCTTAGCACAGCTTCGTTTCACTATATATCCAATTAAAAACCACACAGAGTTTAATCCAATGTATTAATAAAACACTATGCCAAAAATCGATAGTCTAGAGTTAATAGTTACATCGCAATGAATTAAATTTGAGGAGCACAAATTTTTGCAGCCTGACACTTTGGCGCACAATACATAAAAACATATATGCTTATTTAAAATCATGCAGAATGTCAGTCACTGTGGGTGGCAGTACTTAGGCATACTTGAACTAACCTTTTTGGAGAGATACGGATGGAATGTATTATGTCTATCTCTTGCATTGAATAGGCTCTGGCGTTTGGGGTTATCTATCAAATAATTATTATACAACATCTCAGAAGTATACAGTCCAGAAATGGATCGGTCATGAAAACGTCATAAAACCAAGTTTTGAGACAGTAAAAGCAATCACTTAAATCAGACCGAGACCTTCATGATAACATGTTAATTCAGTGCAGTTTAACCCCAAAATGAATTATACTAAATTACCGTTTTGACTAAGATATTTAATTTTGTGTGCCGATAAAGGTATTTTTATTGTACAAATAGTGAATGTAAAACTGTATTCAAAGGAAGGTACGTGTTAAGTTTTTCAACAATATTATGGAGTTAATAGATTTGAAAGTAAAGGCAACGTGTGGTGAAAATAAAAACATTGATACATTCAACTACCACAACAGAAACAAAGAATGATCAAAAACCGAAAACATCAATATTACACTTTCACCAGACCAGACGCCTTCGGTTACAACTGAAGAGTTTCACGAATACGAGGTTTTAAGACAAACACACCAATTTAAATCGAACCAACCTAAACGGAGAATTTGTGAATACTTCAAGAGACAACTGAATGGTTTTACATTGGTTATTCAAGTGATATTGTTTCTGACGATAATGGCGATTGTAGTCATTATCAGTGGTACGAAATCGCAACGTAAGTAAACATTAAATATGCCCAATTATTAAAATAAGTTGCAATTAAGTTACATATTTGAAAAAGACTTTTTTTTTTTATTCTTGGTCTTTACAATACGGATTTCAAAACATGTGCACCACTGGTTACGTCGTTTAAATTTCGTTGAGCACGATACTTATGTACTAAGTAAAAGTTCTTCTTAAATTACGTTTGTTTTGATATTTTGGCTAAAATTAATATGGGTGGTTTCAAAATCCCAAGGAAGTTATACATACTGTTTTTTTTGTTTTAATTTTGCCTTTGGCGCTGTCTGGGATATGCAGAATTTATATGTTCAGATTGTCTGACGAAATTCTATTCTTGTTAGTTTCGCTCATTGTTTTTTGTTGTTTTTTTTTTCGTTAAGGGAAAACCCATTCTTTTATCTAGGGACCATACGCCGCTGAACTGAACATAGAATGGCATTAATCTGAAAATACCGCATTGATGGTTCCATGTTCATCGCCGTACGAACACCATACTTTGGGATGGATCGAAATTGTACTATTTATTTGACGTGTACATATTTATTTGACGTGCAACCCGGGGTTAGGCAGCATGGGCAGTAATATGCATTTCCATTACCTCCCATGAACAGGCTCAATCAAAACAAGCATGCAATATTTTCATATTTGCCGTATTTGGTGGCTTTCAAAGTTTCCTTATTTTATATATTTTAATGTTTTACAGGTTTGAATCCTCGATTTTCTATCAATCTAAATATTTTAATATTTACGTTTATAAGTTGTTTTTATTCTGATGACGTTGATTCCAAATTTATAGATACTCGTTTCTTATCAAAAAATCTTATCCGAATATCGTAACGGCCTTAAAACAGCAACGTCGACGACAACCCAACTTCATTAAGGTACAACATTAATGTAAATATGATTACAATTTACCGTTGTTTATCGTAAAAATCTTCATTTAACTTGCTACAGATTTGTGTTACGACTGTTCTGTCGCGCTTATGAAGGCTATTTATATCCATTTAAAATACATTGCTATAGCGCTTGTGAGAGTATGAACTGTAAGCGAAATTCAAAAAATCGATTTAGTTTAATAATACTGCCCCTACTGGGGAGCGAACCCCTTACCGCGACAGCGCCTAGCAATGCTATTCAAATAACATGATTGAGCTAGCTTGGACCACCCCACCCCCTTAAAAACGGTTAAGCGAAAAATGACGTCATGACGTCATATCATAAACAAACGTTTTGGCGCTATTTCATGCACTTTTTCTGTCAATTCACACAAAAGTTGCATTAAAAGTAAAAAGAAAGATAGAAAAATATTTCACACAGGAACTCCAAAATTATGTATTTTCCACCGTGATTCGCCACTCGTCAAAATAAGAATTCTGGATCTCACTCAGTGAAATATTTTTATCTTAGTCTGGTAAAAACATATATCATCTTTAAGCTATTTCAGATAAAAACAGTCAAGGGGCCGACGGCGGATGGAAAACATGGGGATCTTGGAGTGACTGTTCTGCATCACGTGGCAAAGGGATGGAATTTTGAAAACGGTCATGCTCTAACCCACAACCAAGTAAGGGAGGAGACCATTGCTACGGTGACTACTGAATATCGGTCATGCCACAAGTTAGCATGTCCAGCTTTGTGTAATGTCCATACAAATTGCCGACGTGGAGAGTGTTGAACATAAACTTAGCTTTAATAGTTAATTCGTGTGCTCTGTTCTCAAATCTTGGCAATCATTCAACCTTGGAGTTATTTCACCAAGACAACTTATACTTGTTTGTTAACTTGAGAAGCTGTTGGGGCAGTTGTGAGGTTGGTGCACCCAATAACCTGGTTCAAACCATCAGTGGCTATTTATTTTGCCACTGACTACTTTTTTCCACAAGTTTCTACTATTTTCTTATTTTCAAAACGTTTTTTAATCCATATCTTTTGGTAATAATATATTTCGTTGATGAAGGACAATTCTAGATAATTTTTCACAGCAAATGCCATTTTCAATGCCACTGATCGTTTCAAGTCGGCTGGGGGCTACGTGTACAGAATGAGGCTATACCTGATATGCGTTCTTCACTTTTTACATGTGTTCGTTGTTCCATATTAGGCATGTAAGACATAGCTTTTTTCAAAGAAATATTTTTAAATTATCATTATCACCGTTTCAATTGAATGGTTTTCAAAACCTGACGTCGGTGTTAGTCAGTGGTAATTTACATTAAATATTAATGTCATTATATGTGTTCGTGTCATTATATGTGTTCACGAAATAAGATTATTGTTATTGGATTTTTCGAATTCTTTGTTTATTACATTGTATGAAATGAAAGGTTGTAGTTCTAGCTACATCAGAATGGGAATTAAGTAATGTTAATATTTACGTTTTATCTAGAACAATATGATTAGACAGTTAGATTTAAAACTGAGGTCCAAGTTTCTATTTGTTTCGAATCCGTTTCTTTATAAACATATTTAATATCATGTTTTACACCTAATAATTCTTAAATGAAACTCTTCAAAATGAAATTTTATAAACAAATAATATTATAATTGTATTAATATTTCAATTCTATCAATTATACGATAACAAATAATTATTGATTTGATTAAACCTTTTCTATTACTTCCACTTTAGGTCCTGGAATTTTATTTTCCGTTAACAGCCCTGTATTTGGAACTGGCAACAGCTCATCGACAGCATTGAAGTTTTCCGTTATAGTATACAATAAAGGGGGATGCATTCAAAACTACAACTGGCGAATTCGTATGCCAAGAACGGGTCTCTATGTTTTCGTCCTTACGCTAATAAAACGCACAAAGAGTACTCAATACGCACGATGCTATTTTTACAAAAGTGGTTCTGAGGATAGACTTTTTGCGTACGCTGCTGATCCAGACAAACCCTTTGCCACTGGAACACATTCTATTGTGGTTAATCTTCTTCGTGGAAATACGGTTTCTTTAAGAGACTGAGCAAACTCCGATATTTTTGACATCAATTCTAGGTTTTCCGGTTTCTTATACAAGCAGATAACTTGGAAGGGAAGTAAGCATCACTGGTTGTGTTTCAAACAAATTTCGAAAATTGCAGATGATGCAGTTTTCGGAATATACCTGTAAACTTCGTCAAATAAGTTCATCTTAACATATGTTTTGGAGCAAATATTTGAAAGTGCATGAACGTTTGAAAACAAAGCCATAGAAAAATACAAAACAACTACAGTGCAAGCATTTTGCTGCACTTTGCAGTATAGCCTTAGAGGAAATAATACATTAAAGCTATTCTCTACAAAAAATATACTATACATATCTCCTCAAAACATGACTGGTGTATTTTAAATATTTCAAAGAAACTTACAGCTTTCCATTACTATCATGGTAATTAATAACTTTACCACTGATCTCCGGTGGTCTATTTGAAGATCAGTGGTCTAGGGGGTAGAGCGTCGGACCCCAGATCCGGAGACTGCGTGTTCCAAATTCCACCTGGGATGAGATTTGTCTGCAGTTTCCTCAATCCACATTCGTCGCGAGTACTGGTTGGAAACCCAGGAAGCAGTCATCGAGCGTGATTAATGTTAGTTGGAATTACTTGTTTCACAATCGATGTAATACATAAGTTTAAACTAATTAATAACTTTATGTTGTACTGTCCAACGATTTTCATCATCAGATGTTATTGAATTAAAGACGATTGCGTAAGTTTCTGATATCAAAATGTTGTCATTGTCAGTTTAAATGCCTTTTATATGACAGTCGCATTTTTACAACTCGGTCGAGGACTGTATACTGACATGAATTAATTGAAAAGTAAAGTATTATTTTACAACGAGTCTTTCCCGTGCGCTATATAACCCTAAAAACGACGCGCATCATGCCAACGCTGCCCACGTACAAACATATGACGTTGTGAAATAAGAAACACCACAGTCGTCTTTAATGTGGAAATAGAGCCATTTTAACGGTGTTCTACAGAAACCATATTGGAACATGAAGAGTTATGTTTATGATGTTATTTGTTATATTTATTAAAAATGTACACAATTTGGCCATAATTTCTTGGGATTAATATTTATTTTAAAGTGAAAACGTATTAACCCCGACCCTAAAACAACAATACCAACACCAACAAAAGAAATACTAAATAGTTCTTCACTTTTCATGCAAAGCCTTAAGTGTGAGTGATAATTTTCATCCCTTACATATTAATTTAACCTAGCGGCATAAAATTAATAAAGAGAGCTCTAAATCTTGTTTGTTAAAAGGTCTTACGTTGACAGCTGTAACAGTTTTTATAAGAGTTTTATAATACATTTAACATCCGCATTTAAGTTTTAAATAATTTTATGTTAGGTCCGTGGAAGTTTTTTTCTGAAAGAAATATTTAAATAATGATAAACAAGTAATATTGTGTGTATTTTAATTGTTTCCTGCAGGAATTTGCAAATTAAATAAAATCAAATTAACGAAAAAGTTACTGTAAGTGTATAAAATATCATATTTTATCCGATGTACTGAAATATTATCAACTAGTGCATGATAACACAGCTTGGCTTATTTATTTGATATATTTCAAATTAAAACGAGATAAAGTTTATCGTTTTATTATTATCAACAATATAACCTAAATACCGTATGTTAAAATAAATAAAATCTTTGGTTTTGTCCTGCTAATAATTTAATGATATTTATCGCATTTTCGGAATGAAAGCTGTACTGAAACATGCTCAGAGAAAGGCTTTTGATTATCATGAATAGTGTACACTCATTTTATAAGAAAATAAAATGCGTGCACTTCTCAAAAACAATTAATCAGGGCAAAGCTTACATCTCTCTTCTTCTTCTTCTTCTTCTTCTCTCTCTCTCTCTCTCTCTCTCTCTCTGTCTCTCTGTCTCTCTGTCTGTCTCTCTGTCTCTCTGTCTCTCTCTCTCTCTCTCTCTCTCTCTCTCTACATCTTTCTCTCTCTTATGATCTGTCTTATTGTCTGAGGTTTCGCTCTATGTGAAGGTTGTCCTTGGCTGGTGCTTTCCTGTTGAGCATTTTAAGCATTCTGAACCACTTTGCCTACTTACAATCGTTATAAAACTCAAACGGTACACGTAATTATGTCTTTTGTTGTTTGTGTTTGTTTTATCTTAAATAGTACTTGTACGTTATGAGTGTTTAACGAGCACTTCTGTTTGGTGAACTTGCATACCAAATGGAATATTTTTAATTCCACATCTTCAATTACACCATAAGCACACTGTGATACACCCGATGAAATGGTTTATCTTTAGACGTCAAATGCTTACAAAAAAAGTCGTTTTAATCGATGTCGAATATTTGCAAGCCAAAGAACACTAAAATATCAACATATTGCAGGCTCGGTTTGATTGAGCCTGTTCATGTGCAGAAATGGAAATGCGTATTACTGTTCTCGCCGACTAGCCTCGGGTGAGCGCTACTCAATATTTACATAAACAATGAAATAACTAACAAAACCAACAAATAAAGGTCTTTGCCTTTTTTCATTATCTTAAAACTTTCGGCTTAGCTGTAACATAGTGATACATACAAAATAACATCGATAGCAAACTAGTAGTTAAAGGCTAAGGGAGAATTGGTATAGAAAAATTACAAAATGCTGCGGGAAATTATTTTCTTTCAAGTACTTTTAAGTTCAGTTTCGTCGTTTTTAATCCAAGACTTTTCGTACAACGTAACCTCATCACCGCATGGCCTAGCTACTGGGGACACAACAATTCGCGACCTGATGACGTTGATCGTTGAAGAAAAGAGGATTAGATTTCAACTCGAGGACAGACTGAACGCGGCGGAGAATGAAATTAACAAAATGAAGCAATATGATGTCGCTGTAAGTAGTGAAATGGAAAAGGAAAGTAAAGAACTTGAACAATTACGAGCACAAATTCAGATGCTCAGTGATCAGGTAGCTAACATGACGGCATAATTAGATCATGTATCGAAAAGTTTCGTTAATATGACAGCAAAGAATTTGCTTCTGGAGAGCAGGATAGATAATCTTCTGAGAGATCTATCCAACTTGTCTTCTGAAACAAAAAGAGAAACAGCAAACATAAACATGAACGTACACAACTTGGAATCGCAAATTGCAGGTATCTCACGAAAATTAGGAAATACAAAAAAGCGACCTTGTAACATTTAATAATAGTGGTAAGTAGAGATTTCTTACAATCTGACTCAAGAGTAAGTTTTACCACTTTTCGCAAAGGGGTAGATTATCAGATAGTTCCAAACACATGTTAGAGAGAAGCTGAAATCGTGTTGAAAACTTGAACTATTGTTAAACTTGATTTCTGTAGAAAATTTCTTTAAAACATTGAACACGTTAACTATGTATCAATGATGTCAAAAATGATTAATATATGATCAGTTATTGTCGCGAAATAACATAAAAAAAACACGTATTACTTGCTAATATCTGCGAATACAGATCCAATTTATATTAACTTCACATTTCATATTACGACAGTACGATGAACATAATCTGATCACAACCGTACCTACTCGTTGGTATTATCCTTAACTCATCTTATCTGGCTAATAGTATTATTGTGAGTTCATAATTTTATTGTTGTACTGTCGCATTATCATGATTGTGGTACTATCGTGCTTTATACACTTAACAACTTTTTTAAGTATTCACCTGCATACTATGGCATTACTGGCTTGATAATTGAGCTATTGCTCTAAAAGTTTCAATAAAACATGCAAGTAATACTATCTGATTTATTAGTAAAACATTATTCAAAATGACAGACTGACTGCTCACAATCATTTAGAATACTGACACCCATAGAAAAGAAATTCACAATATCAGTTAATGACGCATATGGCCACCTTCAGCGATGAACAGTTAAATCGCGAAAATATTGTTAAAGCGGGTTTTTTTATCATGGGTGATCAGTTATAATGATGTGGGCTGGTGTGTTAATGCACAATACGACTGTACATGTAGCAGTTTTAATAGTTTTAATCCAATGGAACTTAAATTCTGAAGAATATCACCGACAAGTCCTTGTTCCCGTTGTTTTTCCGCGTTTTCAAGCTTACAAGTTCATGCAGTTAATAAATGATGGTGCATCGTGTCATCGTTCGGCGAACACCATGCGTTTTCTTGAGGTGAACAACGTCAGAATAGTTCCATGGTGCGCTAGATCTCCGGATCTTAATTTAATTGAAAATCTGTTGTGTGATCTTGGAAGAGACGTACGAAACAGGAGGGACCAACCATGCAACTAGAAAATGGGCTTCTTCAGGAATGGTCTTAAGATTCCACAAATAAGTCATTCAGCACTTAATTAGCCTAATGAGATCAATGTGTCTTGCAGTTTTGCGCGTTGTTGGTGGTCATACTCTTTTGTACTTTCTGTGGATCCCAGTACTCTAAATGATTGTGAGCAGTCAGTTGTCTGTCATTTTGAAAACTGTTTTAATGATAAATCAGTAAGTTTTTATTGCATGTTTTATTGAAAGTTTTGGAGCAATAGTTCAATTATCAAGCCTGTAATGCCCCAGTACATAGGTGTACATGTATACTTAGAAAAGTTGTTAAGTGTATTTATTTAATTACAGACTATTGGAACGTTGGATTATAATTAATTAGAAAATTTATAACAAGGATTTTGTCTGTGTTATATGCTATAGATCAAGTATTACAATACTTTGATTTTTAGTCTTTACTTTATCAGATTATGAGAATTACAGGAAAGAAACCCTTAACATGCTGTACATGCGACCTTTTTGTCTTTCAGCTGTTCTTTCTGAGCTGTTCAGCTGGGCGTGTTTATTGAACATTTTTAAGTTCACATTTTAGACAAGAATAACTTATTTTACAGTTTAGTTGAATTGTCCTATACGATTACTTTGTATCCTTTCATGAAGTGCAAATATGTTCAAGAGAACGGTTTTTGTGTAAACTTCATGGTATGATCGTACATGTACATGTACATAGAGTTTTTAAATTAAAGCAATGGTTTAAATAGAATTGGAGAATTTTAGTCGACATAGCCTTAAAATAATAACCGGTAAGTTCGGCCACAATGTTGAACCCCCAAAATTGATGCAAACGTGAACTTTACCAACACGAAAACGAAATGACGGGCTGCTTTAATATATCGCATTTTAATTCATTTAACAACACGCATCATATACTAATTGATAATTAGAATAAATTGTAACATAAATTTAATAAAAAGACTCTGAATCCGATATTATGTTAGTTAATATACATCTATTCACAATTTCTGCTTTCACATACAATTTCTAGTCGACAGTACTTGGAAAACGATTTGAACTAGTATAAATTAAGGGATATATTTCATCCACAAACGAAAAGCCTTCATCTACTTGCAAGGTCACAACCGATGTGGATTTCTTCTCATTACAATACGTATTTAAAATGTACATATTTGTAATACAGAATCTGATAAGTTTTTATACAGTAGTTAAACTAAATCTACTCTTATTTTTACAACAGGTGCCCATGTAGGGTTTACGGCTTACGACGCAGATTCAAATTCAAGGACAAGAACTAATCCTCTCAAATTCCATTATACGTTCTTCAACTCGGATACTTCGTTCAACAACTTGACTGGAGTTTTCACGTGCATATACCCTGGCCTGTACTTTTTCTCTGCCACTGTTATGAGAGAAACGACGTCCAGCGGCGAATATTCCTGCTTTTTTGTCGTTAATGGCGACATCCGCATGAGGGTGTTTGCAAATGATGGTTCAACAGGCTTTCCAGGATCTTCAGCCTCTATTGTTTTACGTGTAAACAAGAATGATAGAGTGAATTTAGGAGATTGTAGCGAGGGCAGATACATGTATTCTGGTGGCGTAAGCTTCACGGGCTTCCGTATATCTCCATAATCAGGACGATAAAAAGAGCATATTATTTCTAGTTAGTAACAGTGCAGAACATGTCAACTGAGTTCAAAAAATTTCAAGACTTTCTGACACCTTTTGTTTCCAAATTATCCCCATACACAAACATAACATTGCAGTCAACATTTGCACATACGCAAGTGTAAGATTAACATAATGTCTAATCATGTAAATCCCATGGTGTATATTGATACAGTCTACTAGATATAAAAATGTCGTCAAAATCTTTCAACAGATTGTAGGCTAATTAGGCGGTAACCTCTCGGGTTCTCCTTTTGTAAATTGTTTGTTGCGTCTATTTGAAATTGGTCATTTTAATAACTCATGCTCTATTTTCCTTTTTCCTTTTAGCTGCGAGTGAAGACTGTGTCTGCTGGATGTGGCCATGTCTGATATGCAATTTTTACTTATTCTTTTTCTCGTACCAGTGTAAATCATGTCATCAATGTAGAAGTTTATAAATTGCAATACCAATCAGACACCATTTGCTAATCATTTTTCACCATATAGACGCATAACATTACATTTATCAACTGTATATAGAGTATGCAAGGGTAAAAAACTATTTGCACATACGCAAGTGTAAAAAATTGCAAAAACGCAAGTGTAAAAAATTGCACATACGCAAGTGTAAACGTTTGCACATACGCAAGTGTAAACATTTGCACATACGCAAGTTCAGGATTAAGGGCTTACCACACTCCTCCCAAGCATGTTCATCAATAAAAAGAAAATTAACAAAATCTCAATATCGACACAATGCTTTTAAATGAAACTTTTCTCAAATGTATGTTATTAATGTATCTTTATTTTGCAGATGGTAAGACACGTTAGAACAGTAAAGAAAAATAGCGAGATCTAAAAATTCCCTCAACTTCTATATGCATAAATTCACAAAAACTAAACAATACAAAACATCATTTTAATTGCCCACATGAGTAATATGATACTGACAACAAATTATTGTGTCCTCGTGTCTAACATATGTAAACTTTACGGGATATTTGTAAAAGTGTGTTTGACCATCAATTTCCTGGTCGCTTCCTGGTCGTGTGAACGGAAAACAATCACTTTTAGTAGTTAAAAGATTTTTTACAATAGATGAAAAGGGAACTTTGAAAGCCACCGACAATAATGAAAATACTGCAGGCTCGGTTTGATTGAGCCTGTTCATGGGCAGTAATGGGATTGCATATTACTGCCCACGCCTCCTAGCCCCGGGTTGAGCGCAACTCAATATTTACACCAATAAACAGTACAATTTTGATCCATCCCAAACGATGGTATGCATATGGCGGTGAACATGGAACCTTCAATGAGGTATTTTCAGATTAATACCATTCCATGTTCAGCGGCGTATGGTCCCCAGATAAAAGAATGGGTTTGCCCTAAACGAGAAAACAATGGGCGGAACTAAACAGAATAGAATTTTGATAGGGGATCTTAGAATATAAATCCTGCGTATCACAGACAACGCCAAAGACAAAATTTAAAAAACAGGAAGTATATCCTTGGGGGTGATTTGACAATATCCAAAACCTTATCGGCTGGGATATTGAAACCACCTATGTTAAAACTGGCCGAAATATAAAAACAAGAGTAATTTTAGAAGTACTATAAACTTAGTACATAAGTATCGTGCTCAACGACCTTCAAAGGACGTAACTGATAACAGCACTGATTGAATGTACGGGGAGACTTTTTACAGCCGCCACACGGCACAAACAACGCTACTGTGATATTGAAATAGATGAAAAGGGAACTTTGAAAGCCACCGAACACGACAATAATGAAAAAACTGCAGGCTCGGTTTGATTGAGCCTGTTCATGGGCAGTAATGGGATTGCATATTACTGCCCACGCCGCCTAGCCCCGGGTTGAGCGCAACTCAATATTTACACCAATAAACAGTACAATTTTGATCCATCCCAAACGATGGTATGCATATGGCGGTGAACATGGAACCTTCAATTAGGTATTTTCAGATTAAAACCATTCCATGTTCAGCGGCGTATGGTCCCCAGATAAAAGAATGGGTTTGCCCTAAACGAGAAAACAATGGGCGGAACTAAACAGAATAGAATTTTGAAAGGGGATCTTAGAATATAAATCCTGCGTATCACAGACAACGCCAAAGGCAAAATTTAAAAAGCAGGAAGTATATCCTTGGGGGTGATTTGACAATATCCAAAACCTTATCGGCTGGGATATTGAATCCACCTATGTTAAAACTGGCCGAAATATAAAAACAAAAGTAATTTAAGAAGTACTATAAACTTAGTACATAAGTATCGTGCTCAACGACCTTCAAAGGACGTAACTGATAACAGCACTGATTGAATGTACGGGGAGACTTTTTACAGCCACCACACGGCACAAACAACGCTACTGTGATATTGAAACAACATTTTCTTGTCCGAATCATTACACTCACGTGAGAATTGAAATTATGTTTGTATCGCTTAGTTTTTGTGAATTTATGTAAATAGAATTTTAAGGAATTTTTAGGTCTAGCTTTTTTTCTTAACTTTTCTAACGTGTCTTACTGTATGCAAAATAGAGATACATTATTAACATTCATTTGTGCAAAATTGCATGGAACGGCATTTTGTCATTATTGAGATTTCGATAATTTTCTTTTTAGTTTTTACAGATGAAGGTGATTGACAGGAGTGTGGTAAACCCTTAATAATTCAATCATGTTAATCTCATGGTGTTCATTGACAAAACCTACTAGATATAAAATATCTTTGTCACAGGTTCTCAACCCAATGTAGGCCAATTGCACATCAGATATTCTCTAAAACATTTTATGAAGAGAAACAGAAAATTTTTAAACAAAAATCCACTGACAAGAAGAAACAAGTTGAAGGTGTAAACAGCAGGGCGTTCAATGAAGACATTTATGCAAAGAAAGATAACTTAGATGTCGTTCCGGAACACATTGCCGTTACACGTCAGCCCCAAGTGGTACATATCATAATAGGTTTAAAACGGCGTTGAACGCCCGGTAGGTAATATCGGCCGGAATAGGTAAATAAGTTAACAACATCATGTTCAATAACTACCATTTCTTCAATTCATAAAACGACATATTACGTTGTTAATATATTGCAGCTGTTGTACTCTAAAAGGAAAATCGAAGAAAGGCTAAAAGAATAGTAAAACTAGAAACATTTCTAAACAAGACTTATTGTTTACTCACTTGTCACCATTGAAAAAAAGAGAGATAAATTTGACCGATCATGGAAATATCAATGTTATTAATTTTGCTAACAGTCGAGTTAATGTATGCCGTACATTTTAGTAATTGAGTTGGTGTTGACATTCCCTTGAATTGTATTATCAATTTGTCATATTAAACTCAACATTACGCAATCCACAATATATTATTGCAGCTCGCCTGATTGCTAAAGCCAAAACGAGTGACTATACTCACATAAAAATCTGCAAGTTCATATTTAAAAGATAAGATTATGTCATTACATGGCGTATTTTTCTCAATATTTGCTAAGCATCAACGATAATTGTGTACATGTCTTTTGCTGATGACAGTTTCTTGTTTCTATAGTATATTTTATTGCACCTAATTACTGATTTAGGCATATATTACACCATGAACACATGCTTTACATATTTTAATGTGTTTTGGGGTTTGATTAATATTTAATGGGATGACAATGAAGATGGACGTTCTGGATATTGTGAAAAATGATTCCCCCCCCCCCAAAAAAAAAAAAAAAAACAAACAAAAAAAACAACTATTGATCAGCTTCCAATAAATCCTTTTAAACATTTGCTTTGACTAATTCATTCTTGAACAAACAGTTTTTTTAAGAAAGAGTGAAGACTGGGTCTTATTCAAAGTTCGGGTACATGTATGCAGCATAAATTAAATACTATAAAAAACAGAATCACCTCGTTTGCACGACTGTCGTTCAAACAATGTTACACTGGCGACCTTCTAGACACATCATTCAATGATTCTATGATATCCAATTTAAGGAATATAATATAGAATTCACATTGATGTGAGGTTTACTTGGTGATTAGCAAACTTTGAGTAGTATATATTGTAATAAATCCATAACCATTCGGTTAATAATGATTGTAGAAAATTTTATATTACATGTAACCCTTTAAGTTCAAAGACCGTTTCACCTTTTCGGTCAGTGTAGACCCAGATCAGAATACGCATGCGCGCAGTCATATGTTTTCTCAACATAAAAGAAAAAGATCATTTCATTTCAATGAAAAACAACGTTATTTTGAGGACTTTTCACTCAACACAAAATACACAATGCCCTTCATAATTATGATATTGTAACAATATAGAAAACTCAGTGATATTTTATTCTTTAAAAAAAAAAGAAAATAAAAAGTATCCGATAATTCTTTATTGTTCTTTTTGTTATTTTTTGTCTATCAAGACATTTTATTTAAATATTATCAGTAAAACCGTCTTGGTAAAAGAAATCACCACAGCTAAGCCATAGAGACAAAAATCACCATATCCAAACCAAAAACATATTTTTTATTTTGTGTTTAATTATATATTTTTATTTAAAAAAACCTTGTTAAACATGAAATGTAGAATATCAAATGTTGATCCTATTGTACTATTCTCCATTCGCGGATGAGTAACCTTCTGCAAATTTCGATTTCAGTTAGATGTTGGTTTTCAACCAAAACATGAAAGGCCTTTTGCGATGACTGATATTTCCGTAGACAAGTAGCGGAAAAGTTGAAATGACAGAACGATATAATTCTTTGTAATCAAGCCTTAAGGTTGCTTTACTTTAAGCAACGCCTTTTGTTTTTTCTTCAGTCGTTGCCAATGCTACATGTACCATTCAAATCTTAGAAAGAAATCAGTTCAACAACCGCAAGAAGAATTAATCAGAGTGTCAAAAACTTGATTTACATCAAATTCTTGTTTGAAAGTAGAAAACAGTCTCTTCTGATTGGAGTGGCAGTTTTAAAAGTGGTCGCATTACAAGACAATCACCGGCATCCTGTGAAGGTTTTGCAGGGCAACAGATGTTTTCGGAGGTCACTCATTGGATCAACGATATGACGATATATACCGTAAATAATAATTATTCATTTCTGAAAGTATCTCACCTAATATGTCTGAAAACAATCCCAACTTTTGCAATATGTTCCTTTAAGATTAGCTTATAAATGTCATGCGACAGATCGGACTTTGCGATAAAACCGATTTTCGCAATATTGGCAAGTGAAGTTGCAGGTTCGGCTGATTTTCCTTAATATGAGAATTCATTCTTCCTTCCTGAGAAAAGCATCGCATGCCCAATTCACAATCAAACTTTCATCTCGTTAGCTGGCACATCTGAAATATATAACAGTTATCATTTCTAACATATTGCTCTACAAAAAGTTATGAGTTATAAAATTTTATGACAAAACGTTAAAGTAGAATTTATTACAAAAAGCTTACAAAAATATACTTTACTTAACTTTTTTAACAAAGCGCATGTCTAGAGGAAGGTTGAACACTGCTGAATGTTGTAAATACATTTAACGCATTGCATTTAGTTTTGTCTGTGGTTCGGGGCAAATACCGAAATTGAATGCAAAAAAAGAAGTTTTGACGGTTTTAAAAATTACCAAGTTCGCCGAAATCCGGGTTATAAACAGATTAAAAGCAGTACTCAAATGAAGAAAATTAGAAAATTAATCATAACATTGCAAAGTTTATTGTTTCAGCTGTATATGAAAGACGATAACATATTGAAAATTATTTTGTTAACTTTAAGTCTTACTATGCCTCTCAGATACAATGTTAATGTCTACCACTTACTGTTTGTTTGCTATAAACACTTTAGGTTTAATGCAATTTTAAAGTTTTGAAAATGTGTGTAATAAAGATGTCATTTACTAGGTCTGTCGACAAAACATCATGGCTCACAGGCATCAGTCTCCCATTGGTAAAGTGGTGTCGCCAGAAGATGCTGCATATAAATATATATTTATATATTATATGGAATGAACAAAAACAGGAAGTAACAAGGAATTAAAAAATAACGATAAAACAATTTAAATGAATAAAATCATATCATACATGTATGAATGGAAAGAAACAAATATAAGTTACGCCCAGGGGATTCGAACGTGAAATTTTTTGCATCATAACCCGACATCCTTGCCTATAAACTCCCAATTAAAATACTGTTGTTTTAACAGCTTAATAAGTAAGTTTATCGTATAAGGTAAGTGACTTATAATGCTAACTCTGGACATTGACGCACTACCTAATATTTAGGATTATATCATTGGATTTGTCCGAAAGGTCACCGCACACGGGTCAAAAGCAGAGTATATTCACAAGAGCAGAAAAGAACGCTTTAAGGCAAAGTAGCATTTCATTTTGTCTATATTCATACCTGTTCACAACAAAAATTATGCTTTACAAGAAAATTTATGATATCTGATCTTTTTGAGAATCTAATTTTGTATTCGTAGAATTCCTACTTCATAGTTTAAAATCATTGTGAAAATATTTTACACTGTTGTTCAAAAATAGATTATCAAAACAATGAATAAATGTGTAACATTTTGTTTCTCTGTCGTCCATCTATTACAGTGACATACATTGATAGAAAACATAAGACTAAGGTAGATTCGGTTTTATAAATAACTTACAACATGTTGCGGAAAATAGTTTACTTTCAATTAATCTTAATTTCCGTTTTGTCGTGTTCAAACCCATAGTTTTAGGACAACGCAACCTCAGCGCCACATGGCTAGGCTTCTGAGAACATCAGTATATTTAATCTGATTACTTTGATCGTTGAAGAAAAGAGGATAAGATTTTAAACCGAGTATAGGCTTACTCTCGCGGAAAATGATATTTGAAGAACAATGCAACATGATGTCTCTGTAAGTAGTAAATGGAAAATGAAACAAAGTATTTGCCAAATGCGGTTACGGATTCGAAATCATATGCTTAGTGATCAGTTAGCTCACATCGTCAGCAAAGAATTAGCTTCTACAAAAGGTTAACCAATAACAGACGAAAATTGTATCGCAACAATTTTTTAAACATGTTCCAAATTTTCCGACGAACTAGACTAATCGCAACGATTGGTAACGCTCAAAAACGCATTCATGCGAACACCATCGTACATATACTTATACAAACGAATTTTGCTCAAGTCCTATTCGCCAGTATTTGCAAGTTTACATCGAGGGTCATTCGCTTATGTGTAAGTAGGCCTTTAAGTTTGCATTTACATGTGATGATAAAAGCCGTAACTTTGCTACAGGTACGGGGTCGTAAGTTTGCATTTACATATGATGATACAAATGTAGGCAGTAAGTAATAGGATTTAACATCAAAATATAGTGATAAACGAGACTACTTTTAAAATAAAGATATGTTGTTTGCATTTTATAACTATTTCAACTCCGTAATACTGTTGGTGTTTGATGTGTGTAGTCCGATAAAAGTAGGTCAGTACACACTTGAATCTATTTTAGTATCTCCCTACTCCCACTTCCCCGTCGCAAATACATATTTCAAGTTTCAAGTGTATGTACGCAGATAATCAAAGCGTTGACCTCGAAGGTTCTCCGTCGCCTCTAAAGCACGCGATGTCTTATTTTAGGATGAATTTCAACAAGAGGTCTTACAAATAAAAACGAGTGATTACATTCTAGTCCATTGCAAAACAATTAGGTTATCTGATGACATCTTTCCTTTTGAAAATCAACAAATCCAGCAGATTTTATAAACTATACTGAACGAAAGATAAAAGGCAGAATTGCGTGTTTTAAGTCTTCTTTTTATAGTATTGTTTTGCATTACATTGTAAACATGTTATACATTTACATGTAAACTGTTAAATTTCGTCAAATTCGTAAATCTGTCACAAGAACGAAATATTTCAAGTTAAAGAAAATAACCACTTTATAATAAATCTCATCTGATATACAATTGTCCAGAAATGCGATATTTGCCAAATAAGATGTAACAAATTGATTTAATTAGTCTTACAGTTAATTCCGTCTACTTAATGATTATAATTTTGTTCCTTTTGAAAAACAAACACTTATACGCAAACACCAAAATTAATTGCATGGTCAGCAACATCGTTTACAAATATTTCTTAAAAATCCAGTAAACTTTACCGATAAAAGTTCAATGAGTATACATTTGTACTTGTCCTGTTTGCTTAACAAGTTCAAGAATAAACAATTAAATTTTCGTTATTTTTTAATCCGTGATGAATGAAGAATGAGCAACGAACATTTCTCATTACACATTTAAACACAATGACTGAGTTGTTGTATTCAATAGAAACCCTTATTTAGTGGCGTGTATGAAAGTATTCATTAGCAAGCTGATATTCTCATCCAAAAAACAATTATTATAGATATTTTTTCAGGCCATACACGTGTATACAAAACCGCTAAAACTATAACCAACTTCAACTGATTATTTTTGTAAATGCTGTGAAAACTATTTATTAGTATTTAACGTGTAAATACAACCCATTTGCAGTGAACAATATTAGAAAAGTTGACAATATTGGAATAAATCTTTTAGATTGAGAAATGTTTTTAAGGCTCTGTCCTTCTAAATATCCACAAAGAATAGGTCCACTGCTTAGTTGTCTTAACAAAACTAAGAAGGATGTAAATTCTTTTTCAACTTAGAATTTGAAAATTATTGACATTGATTAATACGTAACTTATTTAAACTGAACGCAAAACACAACTGTGAAAATAACCATCAACGCATATGAACGATATAATGAAATGCTTATTACTCCTGTTGTAGTGAGCGAAAGTTTAACCTTAATGCACGCGTATAACAATACAAGGATTGCATTATAAGTATTAACTAGTATGTTTCAAAATTGTATTTAGTTTTTTTTCTGCAAGTTTATATTTATTTAAGACGCATATTAACTGTACTTTATGACACATGTGTTGAACGAGTGCAAACTAATTACCTTGACTTTGCCTGTTATCTCGTCCCTTCAAGAGTATACAGGATCTGTTTTGTTCTGACAACAATTATCGGAAAAACAAGCGTGAGTAAATGTTTTTATTAGTTTTAATTATTTCATTAATTCATTTGTTACAACACACAGTTTCAGTGTGGTTATGTGTATATAGTTCTCTTATTATAAGTGGAAGCAATCATGGATATTGTATGGTGTAATGCACAAAATATGAAGGAGTTTTTCTTTTTCAGTTGGGTTAATTTCACTATAAAATTAGAAAATACCATTACAAACACCAAACTAATTAGTTTGTCTCATATATATAAAATAATCCACTGCTCAAAAGATAAGCACGCGACACTTAAGGTAAAGCATGTACATCCTTTTAAAATACTGGAGAATATATAAGCAAACATCTACAAAAGATGATTAATAGTTTATAAACCTATCTTTAAAACTTTTGTTCTTAAAGGCAGCGTGATAGTAGGTTAGTCTTTAACTTCTATAGCTAGTAAATAAACTTATGTTTGGAATACTGGTAATCTAAAACAAACATGCACTTTGTCATAACCAGATAAATCGATTCAGTTAGAAATTGCTGTTTTGATTTGTATGTTTGTGTTTTGTTTCTTTTATTGCTATTATTTTTATAACGTATTTCGTTCTAAGATCCTTGAAATGCGTATTTGTAAAAAATATCAAAGTATGATTGAAACAAACATAAAAGTTCCTATAAAAAAACTAGAACTCAAAGAGACAGATAATTGTTTTCAACGAATTTGAATGTATATTGTGATATCAGTTTTTCACTAGGCGAGAAAGTATGTCTAGCTATATAGTTAAAATATGTCATGTATATTTATTAGATATTCATTAATTGTTGACAGAAAAGAAAACTAATGATGGACAAAAAGACATTTTATGGTACATTCTACATTCTTCTTCTGACGATGACGGTTCCAGCACTCTGTGCCAAAAAGGACAAACAGGTTAACGAAGACAAAAGACAGATACAGCTTGCCGCTCTTCCTCTCTACGCTGGACTGGCAGTATCCCCTTGGGTATGGGCAGCATTGATTGCAGCGTATGGTGCAGCAAAACTTGCCGAATATGCCATTACCGAGGGATGTATCTTTTTAATGAAATACGCCTCTTTACAAAATTCACGTTTACAAACACGATCTCCCTACAAAAATTAAAGCAAAAATAAGCGAGTGGCAGCATAATCATAGTTAACTTTTTGAGACTTCAGTAAGGGCAAACTATGGTTGTCTTTGGATGTTTTAACACTGTTAAAATGTGCACGAACCTTGCAGGGCCTCGATAGAACAAATTTGGGGACTGATCCATTCGTCTACTCAATATGTTGAATGCAAAAATGTTATGGTCAAATAAATATTTTTTTTAAATAATATTCATCAGAAAATGGGTTAGGTAACGATTAAAGCAACTAATATGTATACTAAATATACCAGAAACATTCTTCTCGTAATACACATCACGACCTAACATGCATTCGAATATTACTACAAATTAACTTGGTCAGAATTCATCACACTAACATGACTATTATACAAATATATGTAAGATACAGAGATAAATATTTGGTTTTACCAGTGTAAGATAGAAACACACTTTACCGAGTGAGCTCCGGAATTCGTATTGTCACGAGTGGCGAAACACAGGGTGAAAATACATAACACCTGAGTTAAGGGATGAAATATATTTCTATATTGCACTGGTAAAACATATTGTCTTTTAATTGTATGTTTTAATTGAATCATTTTCGTCAACTTAACGGACAAAATGAAACGGCGCAAAAAAAGAGTTTGTTATTACGTTACATGTACGACATGACGTCATAAACTTTCACTTGAACCCGTGTTCTAAACGTTCTCATTCGGAATGTTATGTGCGTCTGGGTACCTAGTGGTGAAAAAAACAGCAACGTTTAAATGATATTCAGGTGTTTGAGAAAATTATACAATTCACTGGACGGCATAAAACAAATGCAGTTCTATATAAAATTACAGCTATTCGCGATAATCAGACAATTTTAAATGATCAGGCGGCACAAAGTATCCGTAAAAAATTTTTATTAAGCCGGCGCATAATAATTTTACTCTTAATGTACGAGCTTCAAGTTAATTTGCGAGTAACAACGTCGCAGAAATGACGTCATTTGTGATAATTTACGTAAGTGCGTTTTGAAAGAGCTTTGGAATAGCTTTAGGCAGAGTTACTTTTGAACAATTTAAAAAAATACAATCTACATTTTTCATTTAAATTTTTTGGTGTTTTGGTCTATAAAAGATATAGTAATTATTACATTGTTTCATTTTATATTGATTCAACTATTAAAAATTTGACGAGTTGTTATTTTGAGAAAATTGTCGCATATGATTTTAAACATCTCATAATGCTGTTTTCTGACATGTAATTATAAAAGTGTAGTTATAAGGTCAAAACTTTAAATGTAAATATGACCTTAACAAACGTATTAGCTTCTGATAGTCATTCGTGCGCAAACAACAGAGGTTGGTGTCGACCTGTGTGTTTCAGCCATGAGAATAAGAATGATTACTTCTCAGCTGTGTGTGGCAACTATTACTGCTGTATCGATAAAGATGTTGTCATTGGAAAATAAATTGATTCTCTGTTTTAACTAGGAATGGCAATGAATGTTGAAATAAAAATAAAACATATAAAAAAGCAACGTTTTTTTGTAATATATTACCCTACGGAATCCAAATAGTTGTTCACACGTTTTGGTGGCTAACACAATATGAAAAAAAAATGCAAGCGGTCATAAATAAAACTTACAGTCTTATTGCCTTCGTTGGTATAAAGTTTTCTATAGATTTAAGATATTGTCGTCCGAGAACCAGTTCTTTCTAGAAAGAAACATACACAGGGGCTATGTTTGAAATTGAGAGTACAATAAAAGATCTAATGTGTTTAATATAAAGGCACATGTTTCAATGAATCATTGTCAGGGGGTCCAACGTATTTGGTTTTTGCGGAAAAGTAAGTGAGGAACATGTTCTGTGCGGAACAAAATGGCTGAATATTTCGTAATTTGTGCATTTCTGGAGATATTTTCACCTGGTTAGTAGGTTTATATCACTGTTTTCGAAATATAAATACGCCTAACCGGAGGCCAGATGTCTAAGCTCCACTCGGTTTTTCAACTTATTTTTGTAGAGGCCTTAACAAAAAAGTTATTGAAAGTATAAAATGAAAGATTGTTTGTGTACAAAATGAAAATAAATAATTTGCGTGACTTGATACTGTTTTAAGTCGAAATATACCGTTCTTGGACCTATTTTAGCTAAACTATTACAGAGTTTTTGCATGTATTTCTTCACGACGGCTATTGCACTTAACATGGGTACTTAATTTCCATTTTTTTTAAGTTCAAACACCTTAGATGTTTGCCGTGGAGGTGGTAAGAACAGAGTATTATGTGAAGTGAGAAAATGGCATCAAACTGAGAATTCACTTTTTTCTTTGGTCGTAAATGTTTTTCCACTTTGTTGTTACTTTATCCCATTTTTGTTGTAATAAATCATATATAACAGCCTACCTTTGTTGTCATTCTTCGTGCAACTACGTTGATCTTTGTTTATTTTTGAAACTGATGACGTCATCAGGCACCATCGACAACACATGTGTTGTCGATGGTGGTCATCGATGAGAATTTAAACGACGATTTCAAATAACTTCTAACGTCTATGTTCGTTCCTGGTTTTGCTCTCTAATTCCATTATTTTTTCGTCTCAGCGCTGTCGTTGTTGATATTTATTTTCCAAGTTCAATCAAGTTTTTCTCCTCTTTTTAATTATTAATATTTCATAAAAAAAAAAAAACTCATCATTTCCTTGTTTTGTGTTCCTTTTTTCAGACTAGATTCACCAATTCAACTCTCCTCGCGAAATCAAGTGATAATCTGTTTTAAGTTATTTGAGTTCAATATCATAACTTGCCTAAATCCTCCAACGGAGCATACTATGATGACATCAAATGATCTACAGCTAGAAAGAATGTAAAGAAAAAATATTTTTATTTACATTTTCCTTAACATTCCATCGTTGCAACCATTGTTCCAAAACATTTTCGCTAAACATTATGACACGTCTAACCGTCTTTGTTTTTAACAGTGTAAATCATATTGGTTTATTTTAGATTGCATGATATGATCACGTATTCAATGACGTAATGTCAAAAATATAGGTCAGCATGTATGGAAAGCTCGGTCTACATGTGTTGTGTTATTAATTATTGTAATTATGTGTAATTAAAATAACGTTATATTTGTTGCTTTAGATTCTTGACATTTTTATAAATTAAAAGTTTTTTAAATATAATTTTCGTATTAAACCCATGCTGTTTTTTTCTTGGATGTGTTATGTGTGGAAAGACTATGAGCACCGTGTCTTCTGGAAAAAAAATATGCATAGACTATCAGGAATCGCCACAGTCACAAAACACCCCCACGCAGCGAAAAAGAAGAGAGAGAGCATGTTTGTTATAAGTATGTCAATTCAAATAGGACGCCGGAAACAAGTAACGAAAAAGAGAACCTTTGGGGATACCGCCTTGGAACGGTCAGTGGCAAAACAAATTGCCACTGGGGGTTTAAACCAGGTTCTAGGGTGCACCAACCTCACACTTGCCCCAACCGGTTCTCGTATCACAAAACAAGTACAAGTTGTCTTGGTGAGATAACTCCAACCCACCCATCGGCTCAACAATGTTACATGCAAAAGCACACACATATATAAAACATAAGAAGCTAATAGCATTGCAGAGTAAAATCAGCAAGAACACGATGACAGGGATAAAAGAAACAAATCGAGCTTCTAGGTTCTTAAAAAAATCCCCATAAACCTTCATAAACTCTTAAACCCCTGCCACCGTCGTGCAACCAAAGAGGTAAGCATAATGATCGATCAACTGTAGATGAGTTAATCACCAAGCCTGCAGAGCGCTGTAAAATATCATGTTGGTAACTTTTCTTTTTTAAATTTCCAGATGGTTTTTACGAATAACCGGGAGAAATGAACATTGCATTTTATCTTCTTAAGTGTACAGATTAAATCTCCATAAAAAACTGGCTGTGAAATACTTTGTTGCAACAGTGATTTAAAACTGCACCTGTATTTATGATTTAGGGGTATCGGCGATAAAACTTGCAAAAGGTTTTCCTTAATTTGTAATAAAGATAACCTACTAAAATATTGTTTCTGTAATTCAAAGAATACTTTCATTGAAATCATTCACATCGTTACAAGCTCTTGAAAAGCGGACAAGCTGTGAGATATGAACACCGTAAGATGTTGCACGAGGAACATCGCTGTCTATAAACGGAAATTTTTCTATATCAAAATTAAAAGGAAGAGGTCATTTCTGATAAACTTAAATCCGCTTACTCTACTGACTGAGCTAGCCAAGACAACCAAAACAAAAGGTTGTACCGATAACCTTGCAACTGTCCACAACGGGGTATCCACGGAAATACTTTTTTAAGTTTCGGATCCAGCGTTGTGCACATGAAGTTTCGAGGCCATTTTCAATACACACAATTATATCAAAACAATGAGTAAGGGTACATGACAAACCACTGGTTACCAGGAATATAATTGTGAACAAGAATACACATAGTTTATATGAGACTGCATTTCAACATTTACCTTTAAGAGTAATAGTTCTTGGCAAGCTTGCGGCGAAATCTGTGCAGTTAGTGAATTTATAGTTTTATGACATTTAATTTTTGTTTTAAATTCCTAAATAGAAAAAAATACTGTAAAATATTAGGTTAGGAAGTGTAACAGAACATGAATGCGTTGAAGTATAGAGTACTCGAGAATAGTTGTGCCAAGTTATGATCAGTCTGTTAGCAATGTAAGATGTGAAGCGATATTACACTTTTATCCAACTAGATTGGTGTTCAGTTGAACAGTTGTGTGGACATCGGGTTACAAAAGAATAAAAAGTCAAGTATAAACAGGGCCATAACTCCATCAAGTGTGACCTTGGCCTAAAGAATTTAGCATGATCATAACCCTATTGGCATAAACAATGTAATTTCAAAGTTTGATGAAGAAATGTTAACAAGTGACAAAGTGATAGACAATGCGAAGTTTTCATGTCAAAATCCAAGTACAGTTTCGAAAGTGTCCATGAAACACAGATGTCACAGTTGATTGCACTTACCTGTTCAACAACTGCTCAATGGTTGCAAGAGTTTTGTTCAAGTTTGGTAAAATCAAGACAAAAAAATAAAGCTGCTATTGTGGAGAAAAGGTCAAACTAGCTTACTTTGGCTCTTTCAAGGGCCATAACTGAGATCTTATAGTAACTCAAGTATTGTACAAGTCTGATTAAATTCAAACAAGAGCTGTCACTTGAACTTGACATATGCCCCAGAAATGCAGCTTTGATATCGAATTGTTATACAATATGTAGTAAAAATATGCCTGTGGAAGTTAAATAGTAAAGAGTAAGGGCCCATAACCATTGCAACAAGAGGGTCCATAGGACCCTGGGTCGCTCACCTGTCAACAACTGATCAATGGTTGTAAGAGTTGTGTGCAAGTTTGGTAAAATCAAGTGAAAAAATAAAGTTGTTATTGTGGAGAAAATTTAAAATAGCTTACTTTGGCTATTTCAAGAGCCATAACTCTGGTAGCTGGTTCAAAAAAGAAACTAAAGTCTTATAGTAACTCAAATATTGTACAAGATTAATTAAATTCAAATAAAAAATGAAGCTGATATTGAGCAGACAATGTCTAAATAGTAAATTTCTGCACTTTCAGGGGCCATAACTCTGGAACCCGTAATGCAATATTACAACAAGAAAGGAACCAAGAACTTATGGTAATGAAAGTGAAGATCAGACCAAAATTAAGACCACTAGTGTGCAGACAAGCTTTTATTATAACTTGACAAGCGTCTAGTTTTCAAGGTCAAATGACCCAGTCTATAACTTGACCTAGATATCACCGAGATAAACATCCTAACCAAGCTTAAAAAAGAGGACCATAATTAAGAGCTGACAAGCTTTTTTTATAATTTGATCTAGTGGCCTAGTTTTTAAGGTCACATGACCCAATTTCAAACTTGAACTAGATATCATTGAGATAAAAATTCTGACAAAGCTTGAAGATCAGCCCATAACTAAGACCACTAGAGTGCGGAAAAGCTTTTTCTTTAATATCAAGTCAAGTCAAGCCAAGTAAATTTTATTTACAAAAAGTCGGTGCATATAACATTTTAACATAAGCTCTTAAGAGCTTTTAAAACCAACTTACAACAAAATCACTGTAATAAAGAATTATTAGTACATATGAGCATAAAAGCATTCATAAGACATAAAAAGCATTAAGCATCACATAGCACATTATGGAATATAAGATCATATAAGCACATAAAAGTATTTATAGACATATACAATAGCAACACACAGAAACAAAACACATAGGAAACAAAATACAAGTACAAGTATGGCAATAAGTTAAGATGCATATAAAGTTAATAATATTTTTATAAATCGATCGTAAAAATTAGCTGACATACTAACATGCAAAATTAAAATCCTAAAACAGGTATCACAAGCATGCTGATAAAAATAATGGTGCATAGTAACTAAGATAACATAGTAACATAGTAACTAATATGACCTAGTGACCTAGTTTTTAAGGTCATGTGACCCAGTCACGAACATGACCTAGATATCACTATGTGAATGGTGAGCTAATAATAAAAAATTATAAGCCTTAGTCAAATTTCAATTCTGCACATATTACTTTCTTCAGTCATTGGTAATAGCAATACAAATAACAGTTTAATTATAGTATGGAGTAAAAACATGCTCTGCTGTTTTGGAGCATGGATACATCGCATCATTTCTTTCATCTGAAGTTCTTTTCCATGGGCACTGATCTTGTACGGATGTAATCTTTGTTTTAAGCCGTTAGTTACAGCTGCAAAAATATGAAAACATTTTATTTATTCTAACATTTGTTTATCATTTTTCTATAAAATAGTTTATTTATAAATTTCAAATTTCATTCAGTTTTAAGATGTAATTAACCACACAAATTGTCAAAGGGTTTTTTATCTATCAAACATGTATCAAAATCACTTCTAATATCAGGAAAAGTTGAATAAGACATTTTGATATATTATTAGAACAATAAACAAGAAGCACTGCAATGCGACGAAACCAGGTTTTCAAAGACTGGGTATAGACATATGAGTAGAATTCAAATTTACATCTTGATAAGCTACCCATACCTCAAGTATACATCAAGTTTAGTATCAACAGGTCAGAGATAACACAAGTTATTTTGCGGAAACTAAATTTGTATTTTTACAGCATTAACCTTGACTTTGTTCACAGAAATCTAGATAGCAATTTAAAGTTGCATCTTAAAATAAGTTACCTACATACTAAGAATGGTGTAAAAATGTCAAAACAAACTCAAGGTATTAAGCAGAAAATGAATTTCTATTTGAGGCAAAAATGACATTGACCTGATCGCAGACATCTAGGTAGCAATCGCAGCTTGCAACTTGATAAAAGCTACCCACAAATTAAGTTTGGTGTATGTAGATCAAAGCAAACTCAAGTTATTATGCAGAAACAGGAATTTTGTTGTTGGGATTTTGATATAAGCTACCCATACACCTAGTTTGGTGTAAATAGGTCACATCCAACTCAAGTTATTATGTGTAAACTGAATTTCTATTCTAAGCAGCAGTGACCTTGATCTTGATCACAGATACCTGGTTAGCAATCCTAAGTAGCATTAAGATATATGCTACCCATAAAATAAGTTTGGTGTCAATATGTCCCAGAGACAGCGAAGTAAGTTATTACACTGAAACTAAATTACTATTTATAACAACAGTGACCTTGATCTTATCACAGACACCTGGGTAGCAATCCCAATCAATATCTTCATTTAAGTTATGTACACACAAAGTTTGGTGCCAATATGTTTCAGCAAATTATTGGTATTATGCAGAAACAGAATTACTATTTTTAGCAACAACGATATTGCCGTTGATCACAGACAACTGGGTAGTGATCCCAAGCTGCCTTTTGATATAAGCTACCCACATACCAAGTTTGGCATCAGTTGGCTGAGACAAACTCCAGTTATTGACCAGAAACCAAATTTAATGGCCGCCTGCCTACCAAACTATATCCCCAATAAAATAACCAGGTTTTTGTCAAAAAATTTCTTCCGAATAAACGTTATTAAGCATATGGATTTTAGAACTTTTCAATAAATGCTGGTTTTAGTGCTCAATATGCACATCTTAGTTAATTCTTTACTCTTAGGATATGACACCCAGTGTGGATCCTTGCTATCTGATCATTACCTACAGTGTTTTCTTTTGAAGCTTTAAATACAAGAGGCTAAAAGTGTAGATTAAGATCAGATGTAACAGCTGATCTAGATCTACATGTGTTGCTAAGGACCCAAGATCATAAGCCTGAGTTTGGTGACCAGTCTCATATTTCAAGCAAGATCTAGATCTACATGTGTTGCTAAGGGCCCAAGATCATATACATGAGTTTGGAGACCAGTCTCTAATCACAATCAAGATGCTTGAGATTTGAGTCTGATCTCTAGTTTTAGATTTATGATCTTGGGCCCAGATGTTGCCTTAAATGTATAATTCATTGAGTTAAGTTAGAACATTTAAATCTGATCTGGAAGGCTCTCCTATGACTTGAGCTTTGCAATTGATTTTGCTGTTGGCAAATCAAAAAGGAAGTACTGATTTGTCAAATTGAGTATTAAGTATTGCTATAAGAATATTACAGTGAATTCATCACTTGATAATTATGAAATTGGAACTTCATGGTTTTTGATTCCTCATACAAACATGTTAAAAGCTGGTCATGATCAAACAACAGAAAGATGACATCAAGTCAAAATACCATTAATCATTTTCCTTGCCATGGCCTTTCTCCAACATTCATGTCATTTCCTTTATGTTTTACGTGGCTGGTTTGGAAATTCTCTTATTCTTGAAGTGCCCTATTGCAGCAGACATCTACAATAACACAATCAAAATTAACTTCTCTATTTTAAATTGTATACTACTTAAAGTTTGCAAGTCAACAATAATATTTTTTACAGTTTCTTCTTTTACCCCTGATTAATGACTAATTCAACAATTTAGAAAAATGTTTTAACAATTGTGCATTTGTCATGTGTTTACAAGGTTAATTATAATTTGAATGGGATATCTTGAATGGAAACATCTGCAGGCTCGTCTATTCCAATAGTTCGACATAAAGCACATTATCAATTGGGCTTCATTTAAACTAGGGAGTGAGTCAGGAGTTTACAACACCAACCAACACAAACACATGAACAAACAGTTTCTTGATCCATGTTAAGAAATCAATTAATTACAATTAATTTATTCTAAAACATATTTTTGGAGGGTTTACACACCCCAGCCCATAAACACCTGATCCCACACTTATCTATCCACTATCCATTCCCTGCCCACCTCCAACCCCCCACTCCTCTTAACCACTCAACACCTAGTGTAGTGAAGTGTAGTTTAGTTTAGGTGTAATGAAGTGTAGTATACCGGTAGTAAAGTATATGTGTAGTGTAGTGTAGTGCAGTGGAGAGTACAGTACAGTATAAAGTATAGTTTAGTTTACAGTATAGTGTTGTGTAGTATAATAAAGTATAAAGTAAAATATAGTATATTATATAATATGGTATGTTATAGTTTATTAGTATGGTATGGTATGGTTTAGTATGGTACAGCACGGTACAGTACAGTATTGTATAAGGCAAAGTATATAGTACAGTATATAGTATAGTATACAGTATAGTATATTGTGTAGTTTAGTGTAGTGTAGTACAGTACAGTAGAGTTAGTATAGTACAGTAGAGTACAGTACAGTATAGTACAGTAGAGTACAGTACAGTAGAGTAGAGTACAGTACAGTATAGTATAGTATAGTATATAGTATAATATGGTTAGGTATGGTATGGTATAGAATAGTGTATAATCTAGTATAGTATAGTATAGTGTAGTGTAGTGTAGTGAAATGTAGTGCAGTGTGGTGTAGTATGAAATGTCATGGTATGCACATTCTTACTATCAGGTCATTGTTGGATTCTCCACTTTAAACTGCACATAGAGAGCTTCTTTTCCCAGTTCTACCATTTGTTTCAAGCTGAAAAAATAGCATAGATTAAATATAAGTATATATATTTTGCAGCAATAATAACAGTGTGTTATTTCTTAGAAAATTTAACCTCAACAGATGTACGCACAAAAAATCAAGAAATTAATTATAACAACTTGAAGACTGTCAATATGTCAATATTACACTGTAATGACATTCTAAAATAATCATTTATGTATTTTTATGCAATGAGGATTAATGGTAAAAAAATCATTATTTTACTTGTATAGATCCAAAAAAGAGATATAAGTCTATTTTAGCCAAAATACTATAAAATCTTCCATCATATGGATGACTAGTGAAGATCACGATCAGCCTGCAGATTCATCCAGCCTCAACAGGATCTACACTGTTCACTTTTTAGTCTTTTAGTCTGAAATAACCTTGTGAATATAAATGCAAACAAGAAGATGTTACAATGTAATGAAACCAGGATTTCTTCATAAATTTCATGTGAGAGAGGGGCATAACTATGACAAAATACACCCATCTTGTCCTTATTACTGCTATTTTGATGTCAGACAGCTATGTAAGGTTTCAAAGCTCCAACTTAAATGAGAACTAGATGGGTGTTCAGTTGAACACTTGTGTCCACCTCTGGAGCTATGTCAGAATAAAAATGCAAGTAAAAAAGGGGCATAACTCCATTGAATAGGTCTTTGACCAAAAAAAATTCAACATCATCATGAGCGTGCCATCAGAAGCAATATTTGAAAGTTTCATGAAGAAATATTGAAAAATGGCAAAGTTATAGTGAACATTAAGTTTTCGTGTCAAAATCCAAGTACAAAAAGGGGCATAACTCCATCAAATGTGACCTTGAACTAAAGAAATTGTCATCATCATGTGCGTGTTGTAATAAGCAATAACATTCGAAAGGTTTATGAACAAATATTAAGAAACGGCAAAGTTATTGCCAACGTTAAGATTTCGTGATGGACAGACAGATGGACGGACAAAGCAGTCCTATGTATTGCCTTTCAAACACATCCAACAACATATGGATTGAAAATAATAGCCAGCCTGAGGGTTTTCCAAAACAAGAGACCTGGTAAAAATGTAAATCATTATCAGATTGCACAGATATGCAGGGTGTCTTTAAGACATGGCAATTAAAATGAACTACCCTAACTGTAATGTTTGAGCAATTTAATTGAATAAGTTTCCTTATAATTATTCTCACCTATGCGAAAGCTGTCTTAAGACCGCAGCTTCACAACTTCCTCCTTCAAGTCTATGTTTTCTTTCCCGAGCAACTCTACATACAGTCTGCTAATGAAAAACATTTCAGATCAGTCAGAACATCTCTGCTGAGCCTGATTGATCATATTCTTAATGAATAGAAAAAAAAAACAGAGTTGATAATGCTTAGAGAGCACAGGAAGTGCCTTTCGATCTAGATCTAAACTGTTCATGCATTTATTAGAAGTTGTATCTATGGGTAAAATATGTTTCAATTATGTTCTGTCATTGACCACTCAATACAAATAAAATTATTCTTGTTTCAGATATACATATTTGTCAAAACAATGTGCATTTAAAAATGTTTGAAAGAGTTTAGAATATTATACACATTTATTTATGATGCTTTATTTTTAAATGTGTAAATTTGTTAAGAATATTTTACATGTTTATTGAAGATGATTCATATTATTTATACTAATATTATTAGTTAGTTTGAATGAATACATCTATAACTGGCGACAATACAGATGAAGTTTGAATATTGGGTATAAAAGGGAGGTAACTCGTTGGCGAACTCCCAACATTGGTGACAACATACCTTTTAAAATGAGATGACTCCTTGGTTAATTCCTTGCATTTTTTTTACAATAGACTTTTCGAAGGGAGGTAACTCATTGGAGAACTCACAGCTTTGGGTATTTCATACTCCTTAAAGGGAGGTAACTTGTTGGATAATTCCCTATGTAATTTGACAGTTTTATGGCAATCCTTAATTTATCCTTATTGTGGTTAAACACATTTAAAGAAGATGCTTCATTTGGCAAATACAAAACCTTATTCCTAAATATGGTGTTGTTGTTGATTATGTGATGTATAGAAATTAAAAATTAAGAATAATTGATTTTTTCTCACTCTAACAGAGTAAGTAATACCCTCTGCTTGTTCACTCTCATTCCTTGTTTGTGAAGTTTGTTGTCAGTACTTGTGTGAAAATACAGAGTTTCCTGAATTTTCCTTTTCCAATATGCATGTATTTTGCTTCACTACAATTATCTCATTTAAAAACTAATTGGATACTGTTTTTTAAATCCGACTATAACTTATCTGAATAAAGATATAATGCAATTGAATTATATTTACTTTTGAGACCAACTGGTTTTCAGTGCACTCTTGAAAAGTTGTCTCCATGTCTTCTGATCTCTCCATGTATATAGGCACTGTCTGTTACATCCCAGAAAGTCTGAACAAGGATGAGTTAACCAAATTAGTTTTCCTTTTTTATCAGTCCCCTCTTGAACTTATCAGTTCCAAACAAAGCACATAGACATGCTCCAGTGACAGTGCCAAAAGAAGCTCCTTGAAGAAGCTTGATACGAAGACTTCTGAAAAAAAATATCATAAGGCTTACATCATGTACATAGAATATAAACATTAATAATTAGTATCTAGGGATCAAAACAAAAGCATATAAAATGACTTTCTGATCAGTATCTACACTGATTGCTTTTAGTCATTAGATTATTTATAACCAAGATCATTAGATGTTACCAGTGTAGATCGAGATTAGACAGCATGCATGTACTGGATGATCTGTAACTACACTGGTCACAGTTGCACACATGTTAAAAATAAAATGTATAAAAGGGTTGAGTTTTAAGTTTAAGTCATTTAAAAGGGGTACAACTCTTAAACAGAACTTCTTAAATACAGATGACATATTACAAGTATTGTATAATATATATAAAAATACCTTCCATGTTACAAGAATCATTCAGTTTTTGGTTTAACTAAAATATTTGAAAGGACGATTGCTTTTCACTTGAAAATTTGAGAAGAGGCTCTGGCCTTTAAAATTTGAAAATTATGCATGATAATTGCTTTATTTGGGTAAACAAAACTCATTGAAGATGGGTACTAATGTTAGATTTAAAAATAGATTATAAATTTGAGTATTTAAGAGTTGTTTACTTTAATTTTTAAAGCATCTTAGTTTTCAGATTTCAATTTCAAAACTTCTCAAAGGAACTAGATCTATTTTTGGACATCTTACCTTATATTTGGTATACATGTAGTATCTGCCACATTTGGGAAAAACACTATATTTTTGGACTGGGAAGTGGTCATTTAATTATACAGGCCTTCGTTATATGAGGATGAAAAGACCTGGTGACAGAAAAAATTAATATGGAGTTACTGTTCTTGTTTTCAGAACAAAGTCTTTGTTCATGCAAATATTCATGTATTTAGCCTGTAGGACAATCATTTAGCAACATTCAGGTACATAAGGAAGTTATCTGAAAAGGGAATAACTATATCATATGCCCCCAGTAGCATTGTTTGTCTCGATACAAATTTAAAATACCAGCACAGTTTTAAAACAACAACACAAATCACAAGTTAGTTCTAAGCAACATCATTGAGGCCAGAAACAGTAAATGAAAATAAATGAACATAAAAATCAAGTGAAGTAAACAATAATATTAGATTTTAAATAGCAGACTCAAGTGATCTGAGTGGAACATGAAGTTGAAAATTTCCAGAAACAATCATATCTAAGCATCTTGTAAAGCAAAAATGCTATATTTTAAATTTTGCCAGCAGATTGACAGATAACTTTGGTTTTAAAAACCACAGCACACAAATCATATCATTGCAAGACTGTTATCAGGCAGACTCTTCATTTCTGCCAATGCAATGATGTAAAACCCAAAAAGTATCCAATTGTCTTAAAAAGTTGACTCAGGGTTTGCATTTGACTTTTCACTTTTGTCTTGTAAATGTGGCAATTCCTGATATGCATAGAATCTATTTCACTTTTTTCTAATTAGCTACATGAGAAATTATTGATTATGAAAATGAGAAATTACCCCATTACCTTGCAAAAACCGTTTAACCATTTCTCTTCATTACAGCCAGTGCAATGATGCCTCAACTGAAAAATATCCAATCTTCGGAAAATAAGAAAGTTTTTGAAGTAGATCTACAACATATAGATCTAGATCTATCATATAGAGGGGAGCTATATATATAATCATAGAAATTGATGTACGTATCATCAAGTAAAAGTAAGTTAATCAAATAATTTATGACATATTATTCCAGAAAAGGGATTGGATTTAGACTTCTAGTCTAGTGTGCTACAATAGATTTGCTAGGTCTCCTCATGGAAATAGGATTTAGCTCTAGTAGATCTATACGTCAGTAGCTAATGAAAATTTTATTATCTTCACCAACAGGCAACACAGGTCATTGCAATCAATTGGTAATTTTATTTTTTTTCGTTGAACTATTTTTATTTGTAAATAAAAAAAACTTACCATAAAATTGATGTCAATATCCACCAAGGCACATGTATTCAGTCTACACTGACTTGAATGAACTGGATTTTACGAACTCATTGACACGGAATAGATGACGTCAGAATGCCGCGCGTGAATTCTATGAATGAAAACTAAACTTAACGGGACAGAAAGCGGCAAAATATATTTCGGGTACAATTCATTTTCATAAAATACGTGCATTTGTCGGACAAGATGATTAAATAATAATAATAATAATAAATTGTAGATCTACAGTAAAAATTCATAAAAGCACCATGGCATTAAAAACATCGAAATACAGCGTTCGGACCCTGCACAAATCTTAAAGGTGCCTTGTCACTTTACTTAGCAGGACGAAAATATTAAGTGCTTTCAAATATCAAAATGTATTATTAAACTTAAGAACACATGCGAACAGAGTCATTTTGATGTTATATTTTTATAAAGTCAAATTACTTTGCCGAAGTTGTTTTAGTGTTACAAACACAGTAAAATTTACTGACAACATGTCCTGAAATTAACTGATTAGTCCAAAATTTCGGCGAAATTCGCCCCTGTTCAGACATTTATAGACATTACCCAGTATTGCAATTAATGTTAGTCACATCTGAGAAATTGAAGTATAACACCCCAAAAATGTGAATAAGCTGCTTTAACTTTTAGACCAAAAATTTAAAATTTTCCTGTTGCCACTTACCACTAGAGAAATAAGAGGCACATTCGCATTTTCATAGAACAAATGAAATATTTTTTTCTTACAAATTTTAGTCTTATTTTTACGTGAGCAACTTAGCAACTTAACGGGGGAGGGCGGGGGAGGGCGGGGGAGGGGAAGGGGTCGCGCACAACCATCACCGCTGGTGTAGCGAGAAAATTGTTTTGCAGATAAATACATTAATATGCTGCCGACGACAGGGGCGTAGCCAGCATTTTATAAGTTGTAGGCACATATAAGTGGTTACTAGTGGCGGTTGCCCCCCCCCCCCCCCCCGCACACACACAGGCATTAAACATGTGGAGATTTTATATAGGAAAATGCAAAGAAAGTGTGACAACACAGAGGTTTGGAACGAAGGTCTGCATTTACATCTGGCAAATAAAATAATCATTTTCCCCGGAAGGAAAATCAAAGCCAAAGACATATTCGACGAAAAAGGCTTGAACCTGTTACTATACGACCCCTTTGTTTTTATTGTATTTTTGGGACTTTGGAAAGCGTTATTTTCCTGTCAAACGTGTAGGCCCGGGCCTACATGGCCTTATAGTAGCTACGCCACTTGACGAAGAACTGTTTCTGTTATAATATCATTGATTACCACTATATCTATAAGTGTTGTCTTGCACAACCTTCACACCAGTAGCGCAACCGCTACCGTAAAAGTTTGGCCAGTATTTCCTTAAAACAGAAAACAGATTTAAACCAGTCAAAGGGGATAAACAACGGAACGAATACTTTGTTTCTGCAGTGATATAGGACGAAAAATCAACTAAAACTGCAGGAAAATCGAAAAAAAAACTTTACCTGACATTGAATTTCGCTCACTTCAGAGGCAGAATGATCGTCTTAACTAAACATCGTACTGGTATATTGTTCTCATATTATATCAGCATGCAGATAAATCCAACACGCATCGAATCACGTTCCCCGTTTTTATACATTTCCGTGTCAAAATAAATATCGACAGTACCGACACCGGACGTTTTCAGAAAATTTTCTAGAATGTTCTATGAGAGTTCAGCTCGCGTTTTCTTCTATAAATCAGCAGAAGATTCATGACTCTACAAGAAATGATTTCTATTGCCATATATTAACTCCCCCGATTGACTTTAAAGGACTAAAGAATAGTAAAACACCAGACTTGACTGTACATTTTTTCTTCGGAATCACAACAATATGCATCTACCGTGCAAATCAGTGCGCGATTATAAAAATCAGCACAACCTGTGCATTTCCAAGTTATACTTTCAAAACCTACCATTGGTGTGGGTTTCTTTTCGACCAGTGCTTTGCAAATTTGATATCATCTTTAAAGCCCGGATCACACTGTCTCGGTATACAACCCCGGTGCGCCCCGGTTTGGAAACCGTGGCCAACCGAATCCCCAACCGTAGCGACGCCGGAAAGACAGCATTGAATCGGGATAAACCATGTTGAACCGGCGATCACCGAGGAGTGGCCCCGGTGATGTTTGAAATTTTAAATCAACCGGGACTCGCCGGAAGCGAAACCAATGCCCGGCTTATTCCGGGGAAGATCCGGGACATCCGCCCGGGTTGTATACCGCGGAAATGTGAACTACGCTTCGCGAATCTTCCCGGTCCACCGGCTACAAACTACCGGATAAGACACTGTGACAGGCGCTTAAAAGAAGTAAAAAAGGAGTACACTAACTACGATGAAGCTCCTTCTTCCAATTCTCCGCCACTGAAACGCGAATCAAAACAGAACTTTATCTTAGGCGCGATTGACGCGTCATAAGCGCGAAAGCTATGTCCAGCCATAATTTTATGAAACAGCAACAGGTACAATAACATCATACTTATTCACGAGCACCTGCTAAAAAGATCAATCTATGACCATATTGTAAGAAAATTCCGCCGCTTCAAATGAAAACTTTCAGTTATCTTGCTGAAATCTTCGTAGCTGAAACTTGTTTTTTAGCGAAACAAATACAGTCCAGTCGCGATTTAACGAATAGGCATCGGACCAAGCCGATTATTCGTAAAATCGCATTTTTCGTAGTATCGCATTTTTGATATCGTCACCGCTGTTAGAGGAGTTGGAGGATGGTGCTCGAGTGTCGAGGATTTCAGTGACGATGTCCTCCTCATCAGCGGCGGCGGCTGATGTCGGCAGTTCTTCTCTGTAATTAACGTATGCTACTAAGTTAGCTCCATCACCTAGTGATGCCATGCGGCTCAGTGGAATGTCGTTAAGCTGATTGCTTACAGAGCATATCGTGTCAGAACTGCTTGGGTCGATAATTGCTCGACAATACAAAACACGGATATCGCTTGAAAAGGTGTGAAAATCACCTGTCGGACCGAAATTCGTTAAATTGCATGTTTATTACACTGTAAATAAGCTTAAGGGACTGTCATAATTATTCGTTATATCGCATTTTTCGTTAAATCGCGTTTTCGTTGGATCGCATCTTTTTTATATTGTATAAAGAAGGAATTCGGACGGGACCGGCCGCCCAATTCGTAGTATACCGTTATTTCGTAAAATCGCGATTCGTAAAATCGCGACTCGACTGTATTAAAAAGTCTCAATATTATTATTCCAAGAAGCCTTTTCTGTGAGATGGGCCAATTTATAAGTTTATCACGTTTTGATTTGTTTTTCGTGAGATCCATCTGGGACTCGGAAAAAACCTTGATCGGTGCAGATTTTGCATCTTTAGATAATTTTCCGGCGTTCCATACGGGATGACCGATTTACACTACGGTGATCACGTCATTTTATCAGCCAATCAATTCTCAGAAATAAGTTAGTGACGCGCTTTTAAAAACAAACATTTCAGTTTTGCAATGACAGAATCTGATAATATTATATGGAGGACGGAAACGAATGGTCACCTCGGTGGAATACTAAGGATGCAAATTGAATGCAAGTAATTTTTATCTTTTCTATTCTACTTTGCCGTAGACCATTTGACAGCGACATTGAGTGATATTCAGCGAAGTTTGATTTAAAGATTTTGAAGTGCATTATTTGTCTAATTAAAACGCAGACTTAGCCTACGTGTCAAAGAAAGGAAAAAAAAAAATAAAATGATAAATCTGGTAAATAAATATGCTGCCGACGAAGAAAATTTGATTAAACTTGGAAAATAAGTAACAACAGTGCTTAGATGAAAAAAGAATGGATTTCGACTACAAATCTACCAGGAACGAACATAGACGTTAGAAGTTATTTGAACACGTCGTTTAAATTCTCATCGATGACCACCATCGACAACACATGTGTTGTCGATGGTGCCTGATTACGTCATCAGTTTCAAAAATAAACACAGATCAACGTAGTTGCACGAAGAATGACAACAAAGGTAGGCTGTTATATATGATTTATTACAATAAAAATGGGATAAAGTAACAACAAAGAGGAAAAACATTTACGACCAAAGAAAAAAGTGAATTCTCAGTTTGATGCCATTTTCTCACTTCACATAATACTCTGTTTAAGCATTTTTTTGTTCGGTGCATAATCTGGAAAACACACTTGTATGCTTTAGTATGTAAGTAAGACAAGAGCTGGTAACAAATGTTAATGATCACAACAAGAACCGATTTGTTCCCAAAACATACGTATGTTCTTATCTATAAATGCTTATGGACAAAAGTCTTGTCCGGTAGGAAGATTGAAATTTTTTGCATGCTAATTTTCAACACATTAATCTACCGCAAGTAGTGGCTCAAATTCTTAAATTCTTTTTTCATTAATGCATAAAAATGTCCTCTTTTTCTATTGATACCAAATTCATGTCTGTAGAGCAATGTGGAATTTAGTAGTAACGCTTTCTAAAGATATTATAGAAAATCATACCGGACAAGACTTTTGTCAACGAATATATAAGTACCTTTATTGGTAGTCCCAAAAGTAGCGGCGCACCTCTAAATATACATAAACACTACACCTCTATTTATTATCCCAGGTGTACAGGTGCATCCATCATAATTCAAAGAACACATCTATTTCATTGTTTGGACATATAGGAGCACCTCATTTTGACCTGCACCTTAAAATATAGAGTTGCGACTCTCAATATAAAAAGGGAACCTTTTAAATAGATATACATATATTTAATACACATAAAGACTAGTAAAATGTTACTTTTGATAGTACTTCATTTATTTGAACAAGTCAAGTAAACAATCATCACAAGTCAAGTAAACAATCATCATTTTAGGTGTGGATGTGCCGCAAATACGCTTCAAACATCTGTATGACGTGCCTCAAATTGTATGTTTTGTGCCCCTCGTCGTGAATTGTCCCGATCTGAAATAGGGGAAGGTCTAAAATGCAGAATATTGCGCAGAACGCAGAATGCAGAATGCAAATTAGGGGTCTAAAATGCAGAACGGATCTGCAGAGCGCAGAATGCAGATAATGTATTGGCAATAGGGCATTCGGGTCTAAAGTGCAGAATGGTTCTGCAGAATGCAGAGTGCAGAAAATGCATTTGACACTGCAGAATGTAGAACAATAGTAAAAAAATGCAGAAAGATAAGCAGAATGCAGATCAATATTTATTTTGTTGGATCATTAAAGCCATAATTATTCAAACCTTTGTATTTTTTTCCCTTTGAAAAAGTAATACATGGGGTGAATATACATTATTAAAACTGTAATGTTTTTATTATTAAAACTACAGTTGATTTTTTATATCTGGACAGTCACATGATACCATTATTAATTATTGCTTATGATAAACCCTTTAAGTGCTAAGCACAGTATTGGTCACATTTGTATACACATAGCATCCTGCATTCTTCATAAACAAACCAGGGTCTACACTGACGGCCATTCACAAATTAGTACTAAAGAAATATTATGATGGACAATTTTGACTTATTTATCACCAAGAAATTAGACTTCAGGCTTTTAATCTAAATTGTAATATATGACACTCTTTTTGCAATCTCATTACATTTGTATATGATAGTTATGAATTTATAACTTTATTATCACCAGAGAAACACAATAAATACAATGAATGATAAGTTAAAGGACAACACAGATAATTTCAAATAAAAGACAAAAGATAGGAGTTGGTCTGAAAAAAAATGAAATTCGGATAACTAACTTTAAGTTTATGATAATGAGTTAATTTAAGTTGTTTAATTATTTTAATTAAGGCCACAAAAAACAACAAATTACTTAAATTAATATTTAAAAAAATAATGCTTGTTCTTTAAAAAGCAACTAAATCTATAGATCTTATGGCCTTTATCTGGTAAGTGTCATACCAATAAACTGATAAACTGATAATGTGTCATGGTCACACTTGTTAGGATCTGTGAAAGTGTTGTTTTATGACAGGTAGTCTTAACCTGTTTGATAACTGTGTAGTAATGTTTTCTTTTGTGCCACATGTTTAATAAATTCTGCAAATTAAAATTAAAAAACAAAAAAGTCAATAAAAGTTCATTATAAATTTTGTAATATTAATTTGAGAGTTAAACACAATTATATTATTTGAATTAGTATTATATATAAATGTGTGTCTCTTTAATTTTGTTAAAGTTGTTCAAGTTAAATAAGTGACAGTCATAACTTAGTTTAGACGCATATCAGCATATATATCTTCAAAGTAAGACTTTATTGTCTGGGCTGCTAACCATTCATTGTATAAAATGACAAAAGGAACAACAATTTGAAGAAGGTAATGACAGCACAAATTGGGGAATTAGGGTAAAGAGCATATGAAAAATATAAATTCTTTTTAATGCAAGATTGAGAAGTGATATCAAAGCATCGATAAATCACTCAATCATTTAATCATCATCACCTGCAATACCAAAATGATGCTTGTGCTAGCGATTGCTTGGGCTAACAGTTATTCGAGAATGATCGGGATGTCTTTCAAACATGATGTTACATTTTGTATAGTGTATACCGGGTAATAAGTTTCAGCACCATACTGATCATCATTTGTCAAATGACACCTCACTCAATCAGTCTATTGTCAAAACTAACCGTTTTAAAAATATATTAAATCATGGAATTATTTTTTCTTAATTTTGACTTTTAAAATGTCATATTCATATTATAAATCATTAAAACTGATTGCATTTAACATGTCTATATCTGTAAGGCTTCATGTGGAGATTCTATATTTTAATATTTTTGAGTTATTTAATAATTTAAAAAAGAAAACAATAAGATATCACTGTTTTGAACTAAATGAAATGCTTAATTTTAATAAAACCTCAACAATTTTTAAGCATGCACTATACATTGAAAAGGTGTGAATAATTTTGGCGTTAATGATCTAACAAAAGGTTAATCTGCAATCTGCAAATTGTTCTGCATCATTTTAAATTATCATTCTGCGTTTTGCAGTTACAAATACATTTTCTGCACATTGCATTCTGCAGAACCGTTCTGCATTTTAGACTCCTTGTTCCTATTACCAATACATTATCTGCAATCTGCGTTCTGCATATTTGTTCTGCATTTTAAATACCTAATTTGCAGACTACATTCTGCGTTCTGCACAATATTCTGCATTTTAGACCTTCCCATGAAGTAGGTACAGAGACGTATGTAACAACGCCATGACCATTTAAATATAAAGGTGCGCCTATATATATTGTGCGCCTGCATTTTTGGTAAACTACGACTAAGTACTATAGTACTATAGTACTACTAAAAAGTAATAATGTAGTTAACAAACATCATGAGGCAGAATAATATACAAGTGTATGTGGTAGGTAATTTTGCATAACAAAAACGAGAGACATTCGTATTTGGGTAACAAATTGGCTTTTGTTTTGATTATTAACATTTGTTACCAGCTCTTGTCTTACTTACACTTATACAAACGCATTCAAGTTTGCAATACAGATTCTGCACCGAACAAAACAATGCTTACCACTTCCACGGTAAACATTTAAGGTGTTTGAACTTAAAAAAATTGGTCATTAAGTACCCATGTAAAGTGCAAAAGCCGTCGTGAAGAAATACATGCAAAAACACGGTGTTAATTTAGCTAAAATAGGTCCAAGCACGGTATATTTTGACTAAAAACGTAGTTTCAAGTCACGCAATTTCCTATTTTCACTTTGTAAACAAACAATCTTTCAGTTTATACATTCAATAACTTTTTTGTTAAGGCCTCTAGAAACATAGGTTAAAAAAACGAGTGAAGCTTACATGTCTGGCCTCCGGGTAGACGTAAATATATTTCGGTAACAGTGATATAAATCTACGTACCAGGTCAAAATATCTCCGGAAATGCACAAAACAACGAAATATTCCGCCATTTTGTTCCACACAGAACATCTCCCTCACTTACATTTCCGCAAAAACCAAATACGTTGGACACCCTGATTGTATTATTTAAAATTCACATGATGCGTGAAGGTAACAGTGAAATATACATATCAAGAATTGCCACATCCAGAAGACACAGCCTCCCCACACCAAGAAGCCATAAAGTAGAGAATAAGAGAGAGCATGGTATATAAATTGACCAATTTCAAAGCAGACATTACAAACAATGAACATAATTGAGATCCCGAGGGGTCACCGCATAAGAACGGTCAGTGGAAAAAATGCCACAACCAGGTTCAAGGGTGCACCATCCTCCCACTTGCCCAACAGGTTCCCATATAAACAAACAAGTGCAAGTTGTCTTGACACATATGAGAATATTGCAGGCTCGGTTTGATTTAGCCTGTTCATGGGTAGTTATAAAATAAAACATATAACTACCCATGCCGCCTAGACCCGGGTGGATGGCAACTTATCTTTACAAATCAAATAAATCCGGTTTGCCCTTAACGATAAATGATGGACGGAACTAAACAGAATAGGACTTTGACAGGAGATCTGAGAAAACAAATCCTGTTTATTATAGAGAGCTGAAAGCAAAACTTATAATGCAGGATAAACATGTATATCCCCTATTCTTGCTTGGGTATTGAAACCACCTTTTTAAAAACTGGCATAAATATTTTTACAAAAGAAATCTTCGTAATACTGTTAACGGACGTTAAAATCTTGCTCAATGATCTTCGTAGTTGATTGAATGTACGTGAAGACGTTTTACAGCCACAGCTGCTTATTGCAAATCCAGTTGCTATCTAAGGTTGTTTAAAACCTGCATACTATTATAAGTATGTAAACAATTTTGTCTTCCTAATATTGACCAATTTAAATGGAGGTCGAAAAGAAAAAAAATACGAATACCTTACTTACCTAGTTACTTGCACTTAACTCACTGGGAAGAGAATTATCAAAGATGATTCAGGTGACAATTTAAAACTTTTGTTGAGTGTATATCAATGCAGATGTAACTGTAATTTTTTCTTATTAAACCACGGTGATCGATTTTAAAATATGCTTAGATATGTTTAATTATAATGGCAACTAGTGGCATATTATTATTTATATAGTGTTTTTGTCGTGTTATATATCGTCGTCAAGTAGTGACTGATGGCTAGATGTTTTTGAAAGACACTGCAAATTACAAAGGGTGCAATTCGTTCCAAATTCATTAAAAAGATTAATATATTTTAATATTTAATATTGTTCTGTGATGGTCAGAGATCCCACCATCAATATTAAAACAAACCGTTTATCTTATAATTAAAACCAAACCATGTGTTAATATAGATGTAAAAATGTCAATAGATCGAACTATACATTTTATGCCGAAAATGAAATTAAGTGACTGTGCGTATGTTATTTAAATATTTATTAAAGTTAGTATTTTGCGAATTAGTAAAAACCTGAACCCATTTTTCATTTTCTTCTTCGCAGGTCACATTGTTTTATAAAGGCATCAACAGTTAGTGCAATATCTAAGTGTCTGAAGGTTAAATTAATGTAAGATTTTTTTTCTCCAACAAATCATCACTGAGAAAAGCGCAGTGCCATGTGATTGCATGACGTTTTACGGAATTCTAAAGTGAGAGTGGTTTGGTATATGTTACATGAAAGTTAAAACGGTTTCATAATGGCTAACAATCAAAGCCTTGGAAATTAGATCTTCTGAAAATAAAGTTAGTTCAAAAATGCCTAACGATTCGCCTAATAGAATATTACAGGTGTTCCTAAGTTCTCGATAACAATATAGCGAGTCATCAAAGGAAATTACCGCCATATAATCTAGAACATTTCGATGTGTATAAGATAACAGGATAAGGTAAGTGGAAAACTTAAATCGATTACTTGGTAGTTCGTGCTGACATTATTCTAAGTTTTTTCATCTAACCAGCCCCAGATATACTTCGTTATATAACTTGCAAAATTCGCGACCAGAGTTACATTTGTGGAGTCAGACAAACATCACGAGAAAAATGTTGTCGATACTAGTTCACACTTTTGTTTTATCAGTGTATGTCGCAGGAGGAGAAGAACCGCATTGTTCCAAATTTGATTTTGAGGAAAAAGTGTAAAAACAAATGATGAGGATAGAATTTGAAATGGAAAAATTAAAACAGGAAATGCATAAAAGTGTGGAGACTGTTCAAAAAATGTCACAAACGGGTTGAAACGAATGTAGGCATTTTCAGCAAGAAACAAGAAGTTATTAATGATCAGATAGAACAGCTGGAGGGTTTTAAAAACAAACTGAGCGAGGAGGTTAAACAACAACTTCAGACTGAACTGGCCAATTTTAAAGGTAATTAATTTATTAGTTTTAATAGCATTTGTGTACATTTCAGCGTTTATTTAAGCGGGTAGGGTACATTTATGACTGAATACATTTAGAAAAAGGAATTTATATGCTTTTGATATCAAGTACCTACTTTAAAAGAAAATACTGTTTGCATCAGAAGTCTTTAATTATGTTCGATAACACCTTAATAACAACACATGATGTGTAAACAAGTATCTTCAATCTCTTGAGATGATTGCTAAATTAATGTCAGTTTTTTTAAATTTCTATCAGCAATTATGTTTTATTTTGATGTCGTTGTGTTGGCCAAAACATATGTGTATCTTTTTAAACAGACATGGTATAGACAAAAAACTGGTCATGTTTTCTTTTCCAAGTTTATTGTCACTGCGTAAAATGTTAAAGGATGGAATCGTTACCCAGATTAACAAATTTAGTATCAATTAATTTCTTATTTCTGAACACATACATTGACATTTCTCTGTTTTATCAAAAACATGAAAATAATAAGGGCATTTTAGAATGGCTGTTCGAACAGCCCCGTTAACGACAAAGCATGTTCTTCGACACCACAAGTCATTATTTGTGCAAGGAACAATAAATTGTGCGGCTTTATTGTAGTCACGCCACTTTTAAGTTATAGGTCACACTGCACCAAGTATTTAAGATTCGTAAGATGAATAAAACATCGTCGCAGATGATGCAGTTGAAGTGTCGATATAAATCCGTGCTTTCGCTCGTCCGATTTAACAAGATAATACTGTTCAGTAACTCCTTGAAGTCATTTTGTGTTTTCGGGATATTTACGTTTTGTCTAGCCGAAGCGTGAGCACGATGTGGCTGAAAACAGTTACAATATTCGCGTGTATTTCAGATCAACCCGATCAAGGAGTCGACGGTGGATGGAGCGATTGGGGACAATGGAGTGAGTGTTCTGCATCATGTAGCTCAGGCATGGAATCTAGATATCGATCATGCTCTAACCCAAAACCATTGCTTTGGTGACTCTACTGAATATCGGTTATGCAACAAGCTAATATGTCCAGGTATGTGTAATGTCCATAAATATCTAGGCCGTAAATAGTGGTGAACGATAACATATCTTTGTCAGTTTGTTCGTGTGGTTTTGTCTCATATGTTGGTATCTCTTCGTCTTAACTTTTGAATTAGAAAGTCCATAAGTTGAATACGCTAAGATTTCCCTAATCTGTTTTTAAGTCCATACCTATTTTACATTAGTTTTTTCAATTCACTTGCACAGGACTTTTAAATGATAGAAACGGAATAATCAGACCGCTAGAAATGAAGCAAAGCGGCCTGTTATCAGTAACGTTTCAATCGTTTCTAGGTCAACCGATTTCTTAAAGTTACTGTTACACTCTTACGTTTTTTTACGAAATCAATTTGAACGAAAATTATAGCTGTCGAAATGGCGCTATAAATTAGATGGCCTTGCTGTAATTATCGTCATAAATAAAGTAAGAAAATAAACAACACTCGCTGTTACATAAATTAACCTTGATAAATAAATTCAAATTAACCGGCGAGAAAAAAAACGTACAGTGCGTCTCCATGTTCAATTTTTCCTACATTGCAGGTCGGAACTGATATTTTATGACTAATTTTGTGGTTAATTGTTTTACAAGACAGCGCAACTCGCAAAAACGAAGATGTGCGCGCGATAATAATAGTGTAATATTTAGTTGCTTATACAAGTATTAGGAATGCATTTCACACTTAGGTACAAATTTATTAGTTCTGTTTTCAGCATGGTCGCGAACGGTGTTGATTTTTTCTCATCGATAATTATAATAACATGTTATTATGTACAATTCTATAGTACAGATTTGAATAATTTTATAATCGCTCTTGTCTGCATGTTTATTTTCAACAGATGTCCATGTGGGGTTTATTGTTCACAACGCAGATTCATCTTCCGGGACAATAAGCCACTCAAATTTCCGTCAACACTATACAACACTGATGATCGTTCAACAACTTGAGTGGTGTTTTCACTTGCATATACCCTGGCCTTTACTTCTTTTCTGCCATTATGATGCGAAAACAAATCTGCTGCAAATTTTACTGCTTTTTTGAAGTTAAAGGTGCCCTAATTACACGTGTTAATGCGAATGATAGAGGTAATTCAGGAAGCCTTCCAGCATCTTCAGCCTCTTTTGTATTGCGGGTAAACAAGAATGAGAGTGAATTAAGAACATTGTGCTGGGGCTAATTACATGTTTCCTTCTGACTTGCGTAAGCTTCACGGGATTCCTTATATCTCCCTAAGCAGAAAAATGTTTTTGAGCCTGACAACGAATGAAACCGTGAATTTAGGACGTTGTAAGCTATCACATATATCAGATTCACGGGCGTTCGTATATCAGCTAAACAGCAAAAAATGTTTTCATTATAAATTATAGAAATATGATTTCTAGTAATTAAAGAGCATGTCGTTGATGTTAGAATTCAAATATTCCCATGACTGACGGATCTTTTATGTTTATGAATGACAAACACCATATACCAATAATTGGTTGCACAAAGATGTATGATTACAAATATTTAATGTTAATCTCGTGTTGTAAGTTTTATATACATTTAATCCTAGTACAATGTATATAATAAAATTCCCGCCAATTTAAACTCAAACGCCAGTACCGCCAATTTCGAAACTCAAAGGCCAGTCCCGCCAATTTCGAAACTCAATGGCCAGTCAATAAATGCATACTTCGAACATTAAATTTTGCTATAAAAAGTTCGAAATCTCAATTGTAAAATTTACAAAAAAAAAAAATAAGCAGGACTGGCAATTTAGTTCCAGTTTGACAGGACTAGCCTTGAGTTCGAAAATTGAAATATCGGGTTCGCGAATTATTAAAGGTAATTGTTCATATAGTGTATAGGCGTTTTGCTGGGACAAGAAGTTCATATTATCAAAGTTCAAATTAAAGAAGTTAAACTGTATACAAGTAAAGATATATTCATTTTGGTTTACCTCTATTATGTATTCATGCAGCTCAATTCGTGAAAATAAAGATAATACTCACCTTGCATTTGTTAACTTGGGGAACATTCATAATCTGTACCGTAGAATTCTACCAAATCTGCACAAGTTTGAAGAATATAGTCGTCATTAGAATTCAGAATGCTGCAACACTTTTCTTAAAATAAATGTTTAATCTTCACGGATATCCAAAGTCACTTACAATAACCTTTTTGTGGCTTCATTAGAATTCAGAATGATGTAACACTTTTCTTAAAATAAATGTTTTCATGGAGCTCAATTCGTGAAAATAAAGATTATACTCACCTTGCATTTGTTAACTTGAGGAACATTCATAATCTGTACCGTAGAGTTCTACCAAATCTGCACAAGTTTGAAGAATATAGTCGTCATTAGAATTCAGAATGCTGTAACACTTTTCTTAAAATAAATGTTTAATCTTCACGGATATCCAAGGTCACTAACAATAACCTTGTTGTGGCTTCATTAGGATTTAGAATGCTGTAACACTTTTCTTAAAATAAATGTTTAATCTTCACGGATATCAAAGGTCACGAACAATAACCTGGTTGTGGCTTCATTATAATTCAAATTGCTGTTTTACTTTTCTTAAAATAAATGTTTAATCTTCACGGATATCAAAAGTCACTTACAAAAAACTTGTTACGGCTACATTAGAATTCAAAAAGCTGTTATACTTTTCTTAATTTAAATGTTTAATCTTCATGGATATCAAAAGTCACTTACAATACATTTGTTGTGGCATCTGGAGATGGACCTAAATCGCTGTTAAAGTAAATAATTAACAGTTGATACTGTTCTCATAATATCGTTATTAGGAATTTTGTTTTAATAAATATATCACACAATGGAAGAGATTTTCTAAAGAAAGTCTCACGCCATCGTTCTTACACAAGAGTGGCATTAAACCTGAGTTTTGTCAAATTTTAGTGACCACTGCATACTACTGAGTAAACCTGGGTTTTATTGGTTCTTATTAGGAAAGTCATATATCTTAAAAAGAGTATGCATTCAGAATGGAGCACTGTAATATGTATTACAAGAAAATCCAACCATTATTTCACAGTCAATTTACAATTCGGCGAATATCCGTTCTTTAAAATTAATGCAAAGGTTTGCAGCACAATGATATACGTGAATGAATCGTTCCATTTACTTGAAACCGGAAACACTAGGCAAATAGTTAATCTTACAAATGAAATTCACAAACCGGAAGGACAGCCACAAACTGGTACGGCTTTTCCTTAGCTTTACATTTTAAATCGAATTTTCAATCTCTGAAATGTGAGGGCAAGAATTATGTTCAAAATTCTCCTTATTGTATTTCGTACTGTGCAGGGAAAAGTCCCTTCCGAAGTGTTTGTTTAACCGTGTCCATGGAAAATACAGACTAAGATTTTCAGATGACATTCAATTTACTGTTCCAAAAACAAGAACCCGAATTTCTGACAAATCTGTAGTAGGTCCAAAATGGTGGAATGCCTTTCCTGAAGACCTAAAGAATGAATGAAACCACTTTCAGAAAGAAAATGAAAACTTATTTATTTAAAATGTTCTACAGTAAATAGTTTGACTGCTTTGTATGTGATTAGACTTTGTAAATAGCTTATGAACTCTGTGGAATGTATTTGTATTTGTATAAATAGATGTGGTAACCGTGATGTCATTTTAATTCGTCGAAACCCTGATGGCACTTAAAACTCGTCGAAATAGAATTGGTTTCATTGTCGACAGGAGAATTCGTCAAAATTGAGGTGTTTACCATGTCGGCACGTGAAATTCGTCGATATTGAGAAGATGACTGCGTCGGCCTTATTCAAAACTGAGGGAGTTCTTGAATCATATTTCGTGTAAATGGCTGGTGTTATAAAGCCTCCTAAGTAACATGTTTACCTATTTTATTACAAACATTACAGTTTTATGTTACTTGGGGGTATCGCCATAATCCCAGATTCACGGTATTGAGAAGGGTAAAGAAATTAACTGTAATACAATTATATGTTTGTTACGAGTATAATACAGCTTTTTTCAAATTTTTGTGAATTATTTTATTTAGCATAAAACTATATTTACATTGTACAGAAATTTGCAACAAAAATATTTTTGAATAAATTAAAGATTTATTAACACGTAGAAACTATACAAACTAAAGTATGAAATCAATTACGTTTACTTAAAATTGTAGTTGTATCGTTTTAAAGCCCATTTATGCAAATGACTGTTTCTAATTTAAAATTGTTTTGCGATTGTCCGGAACACCGTTATGTTACATAATTATATCTCATCTTTTCATATGATATTGTTTTGTTATGTTAGTTTTAAAAAATAATTTAAAAACTTGCTGCTAATAATCAATCTCACTGAAGTCATTTAAAACAAATCTTAGATCTGATGACAGCCAATAAATACCGTATTCAATCACTAGTGGTTTTCCGCGTAAACAACTTTTAGAAACTGTCAATCAGGCAGCCTGATTTATAACGCTGTCGGGTAATGGTCGCAACATGATCTACAGATGCCGTCAAATTGGAAATGAATGAACTTATATATAAAACACACATATATTCGGTAAATGATATCTTGGGCGAATTGTCAACTCTTTCCATGTTTCATACACTATGTATACATTAAACGTATATATAACGTAAGCAAGTAAAACGTTCGAATCGCCTCGGCAATAACGTCATCATGTACTTTTGCGATTTTGTAGGCGACAATTTCATTGGATCGGGAGAAGCCTGTACATTCACAGAGAATACAATACCATGTATTATTCTGCATCTAATAAATTCATCCAATTAGCGTCCTTTAATTGTACCACGTGACCGTCCAATATTTTCCCGTATTGGATCCAAAAAGTCCGGTTTTTTTTTCATATTGGATGATTAAGTGCAAATGCACTTTACCATTGTTTTACAACGATAAAAGCCGTTGACCGTAAAAAATGATCCGAATGAAAAAAAAACACGTGGTCGTGTAGGCGCTTGTCTTTAAATACACACTGAGACGAGTAAAGCGTCTGGTGACAGTGACTCAATATGACGCAACTTGAAAAGTAAGAGAAATGTAGAACTTAATAAAATATTGGACCGTACAATATGGAATATATATGGAATAGTCTTTAAACGCTTGAAAAGTCATGCTTCATTTATTAGATGTAGAATAAAAAGGTGTTTTTTACTGTACAATACGGGATATATTTGGACACGTACACAGCTTGAAAAGTCATATTGGACTCGCCTATCGGCTCGTCCAATATGACTTTTCAAGCTGTGTACTCGTCCAAATATATTCCCGTATTGTACAGTAAAACGTCTACTAACCTATAATTATTTAATTCTGTATAACAGAAACCAAAATGTCAGCTCAGCAGTGCAGTGTAGTTTATTCTTTAATTCTTTCAAGCTGTACATTAGGTTTTGATGTAAATCGCAAGATTAACATTGATGTTCCCTGTCCCAGCCTCAGAATGGTACGGCGGATATCCGTTCTTTAGAGTAAAAGTTTGCAGCACAACTGATTAACGTAAATGAAGCGTTGCGTAGACTTGAAATAGTTAATCTTACAAAAAATTCACAAACTGGAAGGACAGCCGCAAACGGGTACGTTTTTTTATAACTTTATATTTAAAACAGGATTGTCAATCTCTGACATTAAGAAATGTACCTTTTTTGTGCATTGAAATAATTTCATAATGAAGGTTGATCTGTTTTAGACCACGTTCACTATGGAACAATTTCTCATATAAAATGTCAAAATAAGACATAACTCTAGCAGCAATATTTAACTATTGACCTACTAAATTAAAAAAGTATTGTCACAGTAAAATAAATAATAACGATTAAATGTAAGTTAATGATATATTTGTTAAACATATAAAGGCAAAACAAATTCTTATAAGTAAGTCCTTGTACTCATTTGAATATTTTTAGAGTGTCTGTATGTTTGGAATATGTCAAATAATGCAAAAAGAAAGCTGACTTACCGTCAGTATTTGTCCTGGAACACCTTTTCATCAAACCCAGCAACTTGTTTATATTTGTAGTATGCTGATTAGAGCAGGTCATTGGCTCAGTGGTTAGAGCGTCTGCATCTGAGTCCAGGGAACGCTGGTTCGATCCCCCGCTACTCCAACTAAAATAACTAAGAGCCTTTCGGATAAGTCTTTAACCTTGCTCCATTGTAGAAGAACCAGGGACGATTTGGAGAGTCCTTTGTATCATGCACTATCCTCCAAAACTTAAAATGTCTAACACTCTTCTTGAAACGTCGCTCAAATGGGCTTCCGGTAGCGACGATAAATAAATCTAAATACACACATACACAGTATGCTGATACTTGATAATATCTCTTGTCATCTAATAAAATGTTTATAAAATTAATCACCATCTTTCTTTTAAATAATAGAACCATACTGTATAAGTGGATAATTTCGCTGGCGTAAAAGTTCGCGTTTTCTGTTTTGCCGGCGTTTCGCGTGCGGAAATGTTCGCGAAAAATGGATTTCATGAAATTCGTTCCGCCGTTAAATGTCAGGAACAAAATCAATCCATATGCTAATGTCAGGGACACACAAGATCGGAATGAAGATCTGCACCGTCCGCAATCGATTGGATATAAAAGGAAGGATACTCGTTGGATAAAAGGCGCGGCCGTTGTCTTGGTTGTAAATACCGTGGTCTTGATGGCAGTTATTATATTTCTAGGTATTCGAGAAGGTATTGGTAAGTAAACATTATGTAACAAGAGCGGATACCAAAAGATATTAAACAATTAATTACTTAAGCTAACTCCCGTTTAAATTAAGTTACGATTAGGTTTTGTTGGTCGGAATAAGTATAAATTTCATGAAAAAAAATGTTCGTAGTCGTTTATTTTACGGATTGCATAAGCGCCAGTTTCACGTTATTTATATCGTTCTTATTACACTTTCAGTTCTTTTTGCATTTAAAAACTATTGGTAGATACCAGGTTTCTTGTTAAATGTTGTTTTATTCAATTGGTGTTTTCTTGTTCTTCCCGGTGAATTATAGAAATTACTCGGTGAAATAAAAGTGGAATTTCAATGTTTGCAAACAGTGTAATATCAGTTTTGTTTCGTAACTTGAAGAGTAAAATTAATAATACATGTATGGCAACTCGTTTGTTTATAATGTAACGACCGGGAAAATGTCACCTCTGCTTCTCATACAATAGAAAGTTATTGTTCGAGCACCAAAAATCGAAAAAAGTATGTAATCAGTATCTAATTGTAGGAATCTTGGAAATTGTTTCGCTACTTTGCCCTGCAAATTCGAAACATTTTATAAGAACAAGACGAGAAATATTAATGTTAGTGATGAAACAACACGGTAATGGCGACTAAATGTTACAAACACGAAACTGTAATTCTCACACACTTTTTACGCGGAATGTCGACTAAACGAATCCGTTGTGTATGACGCCGTACAAATGTCATGTATGCTTAAAATGTTTTGTATTTCTAGTTTTCGCCTGAACAAACCGCCATCACGAAAACACGGAAATAGATTATTTCGTTGTTTCGTGACTTACAGTCATTCTCCTCACATTTCCACCACAGAAGATCAGTGAACTAAACTAATAAAACACTGTGTGACATTGAATAAATGACGTATGGATAGATTTTTTGATATATAATTGCAGATAAATCTTCTCAAAAGGTCGATGGCAGGTGGAGCACATGGGGATCGTGGAGTGAGTGTTCTGCATCATGTGGTACAGGGATGGCATCTAGAAACCGTTTATGCTCCAACCCAAAACCAAGCAACGGTGGTGACTATTGCCTCGGAGATTCTAAGGAATACAGAGTATGCAACACGTTTGCATGTCCAGGTATGCGTTTTCGGTTCTTTAGACGTTCAGTGAAAAAAACTTATGAAACACATTCAAACGACATGCAATAATAGATATGTTTTCCGATATTGCAGATCATTCTTTTCAAAAAGTCGACGGCAGATGGAGCACATGGGGTTCGTGGAGTCAGTGTTGTGCATCGTGTTACACAGGGATGGCATCCAGAAACCGTTCATGCTCTAACCCAAAACCAAGCAACGGGGGAGACTATTGCCTCGGGGAATCTACGGAATACCGGTTATGCAGCAGGTGGTCATGTTCAGGTAATAAAATAACTGTGTTACAAATTGTTACATGTGTAATTTAGACCAACACCGCGTGCTAAATGTTTTTTTAGATTTCTCAAGTACAATATAAGTAATACGATGTTATAGCAACTCATCTCGCGTAAGGCGGATCGTAGAAATTTACATATTTACAATTCCTAGAGAATTCTCGAGATTAGTATTTTGCAAAATTATGTGCGTTAGAAAAACAAGCAAAGTTGTCAAACACTAGAAAGACGATACGGCATCATTTCCTCCAAAAACTCAATCTTGTATTGAACACGAAACCTCGGAAGCGTTTTCAACATAACAACACTAACAACGCAACCTGACGAAAATGACGTCTATGTCAAGACAACGTGCGTGCCGTAATAAAGTTTTGTGGTCCGATACGAAAACTTCTATACAGGCACACAAACTATTGACAGAGAAAATGAAGCAAAGAACAGTGATACAAACATAAATTGGTTTACTGTAATTAAAACTTAGTTAACTGTAACTAATTGCTATTTTGTGTTGCTTTGTTTTTATGCCCCTGCCATGTAATGGCGGAAGGGCATATAGTGTTCACCCTGTCCGTGTGTGTGCGTGTGTGTGTGTGTGTGTGTGTGTGTGTGTGTGTGTGTGTGTGTGTGTGTGTGTGTGTGTTCGAAAATCGTGTCCGCTCTGTAACTTTGTTATTTCTTATAGGATTTTAAAAATACTCGGTATAAATGTTTGCCATATCAAGACGGTGTGTCGAGTACAATACCCAAGCCTGTAGATCAAAGGTCAAGGTCACTGTTACTGAAAATAGAATTTACTTGTCCGGGCTGTAACTTCGTTGTGAATGGAGTGATTTCAATATAACTTGGCACAAACCTTTACCTTGACATGGCAACGTGTCGCGTACAATACAAATGCCTGTAGGTCAAAGGTCAATGTCACAGTTACTAAAAATATAATTTTCTTGCAAAATCGTGTCCTCTCTGTAACTTTGTTATTTCTTTTTGGATTTTAAAATATCTTGGTATAATTGTGCACCATATCAAGACGGTGTGTCGCGTATAATAACCAAGCCTGTAGGTCAAAGGTCAAGGTCACTGTTACTAAAAATAGAATATTCTTGTCCGGGCTGTAACTTCCTTATGAATAGAGTGATTTCAAAATAACTTGGCACAAATGTTTACCATGACATGGCGTGTGTCGCGTACAAAATCCAAGCCTGTAGGTCAAAGGTCAATTTCACTGTTACTAAATAAGAATTTTCTTGTCCGGGCTGTAACTTCGTTATGAATGGAGTGATTTCAAAATAACTTGGCAAAATTTTAACCATGACATGGCGGTGTGTCCGCACAATACCCATGCCTGTAGATATAAGGTCAAGGTCACTGTTACTAAAAATAGAATTTTCTTCTCCGGGCTGTAACTTCGTTATGAATAGAGTGATTTCAAAATAACTTTGCACAAATGTTCACCGTGACAGGGCGGTGTGTCGCGTACAATACCAAAGCCTGTAGGTCAAAGGTCAAGGTCACTGTAACTAAAAATAGAATTTTCTTGTCCGGGCTGTAACTTCGTTATGAATGGAGTGATTTCAAAATAACTTGGCACAAATGTTAACCATGACATGGTGGTGTGTCCCGTACAATATCCACGCCAGTAGGTCAAAGGTCTAGGTCACTGTCACTAAAAATTGAATTCTCTTGTCCGGGCTGTTACTTTGTTATGAATGGAGGGATTTCAAAATAACTTGGCACAAATGTTCACCATGACAAGGCGGTTTGTCCGCACAATACCCAAGCCTATAGGTTCAATGTCAAAGGTCACTGTTACTAAAAATAGAATTTTTTTGACCGCGCTGTAACTTCATTATGAATGGAGGGATTTCAAAATAACTTGACACAAATGTTCATCATGACAGGGCGGTGTGTCGTGTACCGTTCCCATGCCTGTAGGTCAAAGTCACTGTCACTAAAAATTGAATTCTCTTGTCCTGGCTGTTACTTTGTTATGAATAGAGGTATTTCAAAATAACTTGGCACAAATGTTCACCAAGACACGGCGGTGTGTCCGCACAATACCAACGGCTGTAGGTCGAATGTCAAGGTCACTGTCACTAAAAATAGAATTCTCTTGTACGGGTTGATACTTCGATATGAATGGAGAACTTCAATATAACTTGGCACAAATGTTCACCATGACAAGGCGGTGTGTCCGCACAATACCCAAGCCTGAAGGTCCAAGGTCAAGGTCACTGTCATTAAAAATAGAATTCTCTAGTCCGGGAAATTACTTTGTTATGAATGGAGGGATTTCAAAATAACTTGGCACAAATGTTCTCCATGACAAGGCGGTGTTGCCGCACAATACCCAAGCCTGTAGGTCCAAGGTCACTGTTACTAAAAATAGAATTTTCTTGTCCGGGCTGTAACTTCATTATGAATGGAGGGATTTCAAAATAACTTGACACAAATGTTCACCCTGACAGGGCGGTGTGTCATGTACCATGCCCATGCCTGTAGGTCAAGGTTACTGTTATTAAAAATAGAATTTTCTTCCCTGGGATGTAACTTCGTAAGGAATCGAATGATTTCAAAATAACTTGACACAAATGTTCATCATGACAAGGCGGTGTGTCACGTACCATGCCCATGCCTGTAGGTCCAAGGTCAAGGTCACTGTTACAAATAATAGAATTTTCTTGGGCTGTTTTGAATAGAGGATTTCAAAATAACCTGGCACATATGTTCACCATGACAAGGCGGTGTGTTGCGTACATTACCCATGCCTGTAAGTCCAAGGTCAAGGTCAAAGTTACTAAAACTTGAATTTACTTGTTCGGACTATAACTTCTTTATGAATGAAGGGATTTCAAATAACTAAGCACAAATGTTCACTATGACGTTGCATTGCATTACCACCAACAACTTCACAGACATTTCCGTAATGAGAAGACAACATTACTTGACAAATAATTTACTTGATCTTCAAGTTTATGCATATTCTTATAATTACTCGCACATCACTGTCTTTGAAATGCTATTACTCCCATTATTGCGCTTGAGTGTTTGAAAACGATGCATAGCGGGGGCATCCGTGTCCTATGGACACATTTCTTGTTTGCGTTTAAATGTAGATAGAATTTTAATGAATGTTTAGATCTAGCTACTTTTCTTAACGGTTTTAACTGTTCGTTACGTATGCAAAATGAAGATACAAAAACACTTTTATGTGGAAAGTTTTATTGAACTGCATTTTGCCTTTAATGATAATTTAAAAACAGAAAATATGTTAAATATTTTTTCCAGTTTTAGAAGGCGATGATGCTCGTACAACATCTAACGGAGTTTATGCAGCTTGTTCGCTTTTCTAGTGTTTGTTATGATGAAACGTAATATTTCCTAAATTATAGGAAATTTAATAGTAACTTAAGTAAATTGCACTCTTTTATCTAGTTTCAGCCTATTTGAATTTATTGAAATCCACAAAAATCACGCACTTCTACATTTCACGTGGCACTTAAAACATTACTTATTCTAAATTCCCATAAGATCTCTTAAGGTTTGTTGTTTGTCGTGTCATATTTGAAAATGAAATTTTTATAAAACCATGATCACCCTCTCTTTTCATAACCCAAAAGTTGCATTCAACGCACATGGGGCGACTGATTTATCTCTTGACTCAGAACAAGTTATCGTCTTCAAAACAGTGATACTGAACGAAGGAGCCGCTTACAACAATGCAACTGGCGTATTTACAGCTCCAGTAGACGGTCTATATCAGTTTAATGCTCAGTTATGTGTGTTAAAAGGAAAAGATTTAGACTATGGAATTCGTGTACATAGGACTGTTATTATTAGCGGAGAGTGTAGAACAACGTCCGATGCCGTAGGTAGAGTGCAAAAAGGAGAGACTGTTGAGGCATTTGCTGGCACAAATACTAATACAGAAGACATTTTATTTGAGAACTCCAACGACTGGAACTCGTTCTCTGGTGTACTTATCAGCGTTTAATTTTGAAGCAATATTTTTTTCTGATGAATCTGAACATATAACCATCAATCAACAGCACATGATGAAAGTTCTATTATTGTTTACCTTTTATTATGTGTATAGTCTGCAGTTTTATACCCTATAGAACTATGGACCTACTTGTAATCTGAGTTTATCTTTAGAAATTTTCGTATTAATGTACAGGTACGATACCTGAACATGTATGTATTTTTTAAGCGTTTTGTTTATTTTATTTTATATTAAATACGAATTTGCAATAATAGAATAAAATTCCACAAGTTGTAGAACTATTAACTGGATTTCTTTATCCTGAAAAATCTAGCAATAATGCATGTAGTCCTCACAATATTTATTTGCATGCAATAATTATGCATGCAATTCCCAGACAATTAATATAAAATGGCATTTGTTTCACTTTTGTAATGTCTGTAAATCACTGATAACCAAATATACTGTTACATATATTCTCTTTCGTTAATTATTTTGTGGCTTCTTATTTGAATTGACATACTTATAACAAACATGCTCTCTCTCTTCCTCTCTTCTTTTTCACTGAGTGGGGAGGCTGTGTTTTGTGAGTGTGGCGATTCTTCGTATGCGTATTTCACATTTTTAGTTTATAATCCTCTCTGTTCATAATATTCTGAACCTGTAACTACCAAGAGATGTTCGAAGTCTTTCACTCGTATTGTGTAACACCTCATTGTCGCTCAGGTAAAGTTGCATCGAATTTTCACTAGTGCTTAGGACTTCATAGATTTTAACTGTTTAAAAGCTAAAATACGTCATTTCTAAACATTTCTAAGTTGGTGGATGCACTCAATACACATATTATGTGACACATAAACCATTCTAAATGGCTTAGAATATCCGAAGAGAGATACTTTTAGTTCAGTGTCAAGTATGAATGTATCTTTAAAACGAGCACGAGCACACAAAGCACACACAAGCATACAGAGTGGCGCGCAAACACACATTCTCGCATATAGTAATGCTGGTGTGCGGATAGCTAGAATAGTTACATACGAGTCATTCAAAAGTGGTTCTCAACAAAATATATAACTAAATTCTCGACAGTTCAAAGAAGGTCTCAATGTATAGCAAAGATGTAAATCAACAGGTAGCCGTCCTACCATGGTTTTAAAAATATTTTGAATATTATCGCTCAACTGCTTCGTCCATAAGCAAACAGTTTATCACCATTTCTTAGACTGTCTTCTATTCCTATGTTCCTCCAAATCCAGTTGAATCTGCATTTATATTCACATCTAAGCACTTGAAGGACGTGAAATAAAACAAACAATCCGATACATTTCTTACTGCTAGGACTAAATGTGCATCTTCCTGAAATGTAGTGCATAGGACAGAGACTACCAGTATCTTATAGGTATTTGTAATAGCAGGGTCTATCGATTTTAACTTTAAGTTAATAAATTAACATTTTATTCAAAACACTGAAAACCTTAAGGGTACTCATGTTACTGGTGTTTTGTTTCGAAAACTACACGATGATATCTTTCCCTTTGATAATATTAAATCTTACATCATGTATCGATGGAGAAAGACGCAATTTGATGACAAATTAACACAACAAATTCTGAATTCTCGGCACTCGAAAGTTAGTTTTGGCTTCAGCCAAAATGAAACTGGCTGACTATCTTAATAATCTTAATGAAGGTCGATTTATTCGAATGACGTTCATTAACTTGTAGTTAAAATGTCATTCCATGTACCATGTCAAAAAATGATCGACAAATGAAACCAATAAAATCGTGCAGCTAACGCTCGATTCAATTGCAATGTCTGGAAAACTGAGCACAATTTAATAATGATTTGTTAAGCATAAACATCAAAATTACTTTATAACTAATTTTATTATTGTGTTATGTTTTATTCTACACTCAACAAAAATATTAAAGGGGCAGATATTAAATAGACAAATTAATACAGACATTCAATTTCTTTATTGATCAAACTTAAACATAGTGTAAAACAACATCATGAATGGCTATTTGAATATCCAAATCACAGTTAATGTTTAAAACAATGTCACACTAATCGCGAATTGACACACACTGTCAAATTATCCATGGTTTGGAGGAGGTGGGTGGGGTAACGTAAATTCTAAACGTCCATTTTCTATGAAACACTTAAGTCCAAATCAAACTTAGTAGTGAGTGTGACCACCTCTAGCTTGAATAACTTCCCTGCATCTGTTTTTGAAGCTTCGAATAAGCTTTCTGAACTCTGCCAATGGAATCTGCCTCCATTCCTCAATAAGCATGTTTGCAAGCTGGTCACGTGTTTCTGGTTTGCGAATTCTACGTGAAATCCGGCGTTGAAGCATATCCCAGGCGTGTTCTATTGGATTTAAATCCGGAGACCTCGCTGGCCAGTCCATGCGTTCAATACCCTCAGTTTCAAGATATTGCTGTACGATTCTGCCCCTGTGGGGTGGTGCGTTATCGTCCATTAGTACGAAATTAGGTCCAATTGCCCCGGCGTACGGACGGACATGCTGATGAAGAATCTCATCTCTGTACCTTACAGCAGTTAATGACCCGTTTCGGATCACATGAAGGTCGATGCGCCCATCGTATGATATGCCTCCCCACACCATAACCGAGCCTCCTCCGAACCGGTCATGCTCGGCTACACAACAGTTCTGAAAGCGTTCATTCCTTTGACGCCAAACTCTCCTGCGTCCATCATTAAAATCCAGCATGAATTTAGATTCATCTGTGAAGAGAATAGCGTGTAATGGATCTCGTCCAATTCTTGCATGTTGGCGAGCGAACTCGAGTCTGCATCGGCGATGGCGTGGAGTCAGTGGAAGCCTGATTACAGGTCTTCTAGCACGCAAGTTTGCACCATGAAGCCGGTTTCTCACTGTCTGGGCGGAAATTCGTACTCCGTGTGTACGCTCAAAATCTGCGCGAAGCGTTACGGCAGATTCAAACCTTCGGCGTCTGGCAGCTAATGTCAATTGGCGGTCTTGTGCTGCAGTTGTGACTCTGGGACGACCTTGGCCTGGCCTGTGCTGAACGTCTCCGGTGTTCAGGTATAAAATCCACAATCGGTCAATAACGCTGTGACTAACGTTAAAACGGGCAGCTACGTCACGGTGAGTCTGTCCAACAAGTAACTGACCTAACGCACGTTGCCGTTCAGTATTACTTAAGTGTCGTCTTACTGGCATTTTTGCTTCAGTTTCTTTGCTGAACTAAATTTACTCAATGAAATGGCAATTTTGAGAAAACACTGTTTGACAATAATTACTCAAAACGGTCATGACAAGTTTTACTCAACCTTACTTTAACAAAAGAATCAGCTCAATTTCACACCTACCTGGGTTCAATCCCTTTGTAAATCAATCAATAATGAGCCTTTCAATACTGTGTATTCAAAAAACCTGTTGTACAGTGTTAAACATTTTATTACAAAACATTTCTATTCCAAAAATAATAACTATCAAATTTTTATCCGCATACATGTACCTGCCCCTTCAATATTTTTGTTGAGTGTATACTTAAGGTAATTAAATTTTGAGAGGGTGAGTATCGTATTCTTTATTAATGTTCATATATACATATATATATTAAGAGCAATATTTTTATATTTGCACAGGTAATTCATTGTGGAAATAAAAAGAATGCTGTTCAACCACTAATTTTCGTTTTTTTTTCTAACTTAAATGTCTGAAGAAAGCCAACATAAGTTATTTAGCTGTTTTATTTAAATAATCATGAGATTACATCAAAATAAAGGAGAGTATACAAGTTGAGTAATGTTTCCAATTGCAGTTTTGTTGTATTTATATTTTATGCATATACCGTAGTTAGTGTTTTCGGTTGCCATGGTACTCAACTGATGTTTTACATTTAACAAAAACAGCTAAATACTAAAATTCATTAAATACTTTTACTTACGTATCTTTTGTATTATGTATAAGAAACAGAACTTGTATCTCAAGATGTTCTGTGTCTGATGAATTGTAATACAAAGAATGTTCGTGCGGTGTTATTAGAATGTTCCTTTTCAGGGTATTTGATATACTAATTTTTTTCTATTGCGATCACTCAAAAATATACACTTACTTAAACTTTGCGAACTCGTGCAAATCAAGATACTAACAACATTTTAATCAGTCATAGTTGTTTTGTTTTTTTTGTGTTAAAAGGGAAATCATGTATACTCCTGGTTGCCATGGTAACGATATTTAGCATTCCCATAAAAAAGATGGTTGTAAGTAAAACAAATTAATTTTTAATCTGTGTAAAGTAACATAGATGATACTTGCAACACTGAATATAAGATGAGCACATGAATATATTTCTTGTTTTACTTTTGACAAGATTAAAAAAAAAACTGATCGTTGTTTGAAATTATGGAAAACACCTAGTTTGTTCAATGTGCTATGGGCGCATCAATTTTGGTCGAATCAGTGTGAAATTTTCAGGATATACCAAATACATGTTGTAGTTTTCGATAATGCAATAAACTGAAAATGTGATTTTTGCGCAATTGGCCCGGTTTTTGAAGCCATTGTCACATATGTTCTTATATGAACAAATAAATTTTTTTGGTGAATTAAATCTAACCTTCTCATCAACTGTCATTGTAGCATGAAAGCACACAAACACACAAAACCCAATAAGCTTGTGCATTGTCAAACGAATTTAGGTAAACACTCGATGACCTTACTGAGACAAAAGCACCTGGGATGAAATCAGCAATAGGACGATGACAGGAATAAAAGAAACGGGTATTATTTTAACTTGTACTCATCTACCAAACCAAATAAAATGCTTAATCGACCTAATATGCCGTATTAAATTGCCTTCTATCGTCTCGATCGATTGAAACGATGTGGAAGGGGTTTAAGATTGTATGAAGTTTTCTTTGAAAATCATGTAAAAGAGCGAAAAGCTGATACTTATATTTCTGTCATCGTGATTCTGATTTGATTGCACGTTCCCTTGTTTCAAATTCTCAATTTTGGTATTTGTTCGTGGTGTCTTATTTAAAACTGATAACTTTATGAACTGAAGTTGTCTGTTCATCTAGTCTTTTTTGGCTGTATGAGGAGGATTTGTCTTATAAGTTTGGCTATTTCTGAAATGTATAATTATATTATGTATACTTTTGATTAGGACAGCGAGGTTTTGTGTAAATCGCGGCGCGCGTGACTCTGTTATGTCAATGGCAATTTGAAGATGAGTATTGCTAGCCATTAAAAGCTAAAATGATGAGCAATTAAAGGGTTTGAAATATACATTTGTTTAATGTACGGAAGTCTACTACATACTATTAGATGAAAAGGGAACTTTGAAAGCCACCTTACACGACAAATATGAAAATATTGCAGGCTCGGATTGATTGAGCCTGTTCATGGGCAGTAATGGAAATGCGTATTACTGTGCACGCCGCCTAGCCCCGGGTTGAGCGCAATTCAATATCTACACTAATGAACTGACAAATTTTGATCTATCCCAAACGATGGACCGCATTGGGCGGTTAACATGGAACCTTTCATGCGATATGTTCAGATTAATACCATTCCATGTTCAGCGGCATATGGTCTCCAGATTAAAGAATGGGTCTGCTTTAAATAAAAAAAAACAATCGGCGGAACTAAACAGAAAAGAATTTTGACATTGGATCACAAAATATAAATCCTGCATAACACAGACAACGCCAAATGCAAATTTTATAAAGAAGGAAATATATCATTAGGGTAAGTGAACATAGTACACACGTCCCGTGCTCAACGACCTTAAAGGACGTAACTGATAACAGCACTGACTAATGTACGGAGAGGCTTTTACAGCCACCACACGGCACAAACAACGCTAATGTGATACTGAAATAGATGAAAAAGGAAATACAAAACAAAGCAGGCCACGAAACTTATTGCAGTTCAACACGCTTTTTTAATATAATATTGTTTTGTTGCGATACATTTCTATTCGCGACTTACTGCTCAATCTAGATAGTAAAAACTATGAATAGTGTTAAAACAAAACATTTTCCTCTTTTAAATCAACGCAAATAATTAGTGTCTTGCCTATTTCGCATACGTTATTATAGATCTACCCAAGCTAGAAGTAAACGGCGGATGGAGCGTATGGGGATCATTGAATGAGTGTTCTGCATCATCTAGCACAGGGATGACACTTAGAAACCGTTTATGCTCGAACCCAAAACATAGCATCGATGAAGACCATTGCCTCGGAGACTCTACGGAGTACATTTAGTATGCAACATACGACATAAACAGTAGCTTTGTGCATCTATTTGCGTGTTCGGTTCCTTAGACGTTCAGTGAAGAAAACTAATAAAACACCATGGAAACACATGACCTTATAGCTATATTTCCGATATTGCAGATCAATTTTTTCCAAAAGTCGACGGCGGATGGAACACACGAGGTTTACGGAAGGAAACTTTGAAAGCCATGGAACACGACAAATATGAAAATATTGCAAGCTCGGTTTGATTGAGCCTGTTCATGGACAGTAATGGAAATGCATATTACTGCCCACGCCTCACTCGAGGCTAGGCGGCGTGTGCAGTAATATCTACTTCCATTACTGCCCAAGAACAGGCTAAATCACACCTAGCCTGCAATATTTTCATACCTTTTTTGTTCAGTGGCATTCTAAGTTTCCTTTTATTTTAGTCCAACCCTAGAGGTGGTCTTAATACCCTGCTTTCACTGTACCATGAACTCTCAGCAGACCAATATGTGAAACTTATCGGACCGGAGTCAAAATGTATTAAAACACGAATGCTTATTATAAGTTATTGTCCTTTATTTTTTTTATAGACAAACTGTACGTTTATTAAATAAATCTCGTCAAAGTTTACGATACGAAAGTCGCTTTGCACTATTTATCACCGATTCATTAAGAGCACCCATCTATTGATACCACTATGAAGAGACCCTATACGCCTTTAATCATGTTATACGTCAGTTGTTTAAATAATATTCACTTGCACAAATGTTTGAATCGGCTCAATATTAGAGTCACAAAAACATATTGATTGCTTTATTTGTAAAACTAGAATGCCCCCACTGTAACAGCATTTGTAACAAATGGCCATAACTCTGGTAAAAATGGTCGCAGGAAAAAATATTTTCTTTACGATCATGTGAACATAATGCTCGATCATCTGTGCAAGTTTGAAAGAAATCCGCCTGATTAATGAGGAGTTGATTCCACAAGATTTAAGGGACGTTCATACGGACGTACGGACGAGATAACTCAGAATCAAAATAAAACTAAGGATGGCAACGAATAGTATAATTGGTACTGAAACATATCGAATCCCCTTTCATATTCTTTTATCTTCAAGTTACTCTGTATTTATGAAACCACATAATCCATCTAAATTAAGATAAATGACGAAGAAAATAGTGTTTGTTTTATTTGTGTTTTGTTATTTTTATTATGTTTTTAAAATATCTCCATAAAAGTAACCAAGAGACAGCACACGTATTTCGAAAAGAAATGTATAGTCGAGAAATAAATCAATACATCGAACTTAACACACATTAGTACTGAAACCCAATCTTCTTTTCGTAGCGCTCAACGTTCTGCTTTTTCGGGGTACAGTCCATGAAACAGTCCATCTACAACTCAAAATGCGCATTGTTACTTTTATAAAAACGGCATTCATCACAATGTTGTTGCTGCATATGCTGCCGATTCAGAACCAGTCTATGCATCCGGAAAAAATGCTATCTTGTATCACCTCCTTCACGGTGATACTGTGTCTTTAAGAAGCTGTTATAAATCCAATCAGTTTGAATATTCGACTAAATTTACAGGTTTTCTTGTACATCCCGATCAACTAAATTTAACATTTTTGAAACTACTTGAACTGTAATTATTAAATGCGTGTTTCCTGCTTTTCTGAATGAAACGATTTGCATTTAAGTATACGATTTGTCGTAATAATTTTCACTATTATAGCAACCGATGTAGCTAGCAGATAAAGAACTATTGTATATTGCTGTTTGTGTAGCGCGAAATAGTAAGGTATACATAGCAGGCTACATCAAAAGCCAAAGCATGAGAGGCAATTCCTCCCCGTTCTTCGAAGTTTAATCTGAATGATAGCATACGCTGTTAAAATCAGAATGATTACTTTTGTCGTGTGTACCGGAAGAACGAACTGTAATATCGATAAAAGAACATAATTAGCTAACAGAGTTGTAAATACAGTGAACCAGATATGAAGAACGTTTTTTTTATTATTGTACTAATAAAACGATGTTCATAGGGAAAGAGAATGTCCGCACTTTAACGTAGGCCACGACGACATGCCAGAATCAGTCAAGTTAAATTGAAATTTGTCGAAATAGATGTGTAGAGGTGGCGACTTTGTCAACTTTATAAAAAATACTTTCGTTCTTCGGCGATTTGGTCAGAGTATGTCACTGTATAAGCGGACAATACTGACTTTTTCCGTTGGTAATTTAGGCCAACACGTATACACGTTCTGCATGTTTTAAACATTTTTTTAATTTGTGAGTGTTAGAGTGGTATTAAGTCATGCCAGGCTCATTCAATGTGAAATTCACCGTGAATTAAAATGATGACCGCGTCAGCATCATGCGAAACGGAGGAAGACCTTGGATCTGGTCAACGTGTGACTGTTATATCGATATATCGAACATTATGAACCTCTTGGCTTATAGTATTAAATGGATTGCGTGTTTGTTTGTTTTTTGTATATCGGACACGGATTTTGCACTCGTATTAGACTTCCTAACCAACTTGTTCACCTATTTTAAGAATAATTGTTGTGTTATGCCACCACGGGGGACTGACATTATCGCCCGCTCACTGTATTAAAGATGTAAAGAAATCAATTTGAGTGCATTATGACATCTATGTTTGTTAAATTTCGACTATTTAAAATTTTGTTTACTAGTTTTACAAGCATGAATCTATATATCATGTAACAGAAATTTTGCAATTAAACATTTTTTGAATAAATGACATATAAATTTCATCAAATACAAAATTAATATATGCATATCAGGAACACCCACAAAACACAGCCTCCCCACGAAGCGGAAAAGAAGAGAGGAAGAGAGAGAGAGAGAGAGAGAGAGAGCATGTTTGTTATAAGTATGTCAATGCAAACAGGACGCCACAAACAACTAACGAAAATGAGAACCTTTGGGGATACCACCTTGGAACGGTCAGTGGCAAAACAAATTGAGACTGGGTGTTTAAACCAGGTTCTAGGGTGCACCAACCTCACACTTGACCCAACAGGTTCTCGTATCACAAAACAAGAACAAGTTGTCTCGGTGAAATAACTCCAACCCACCCATCGGCTCAACAATGTTGCATGGAAATGCACACAAACAAATAAAACATAAGAAGCTAATAGCAATGCAAAGCGGGTACTCAAGGATCTTACCGAGACCAGAGCACCTGGAGTAAAATCAGCAAGAACACGATGAGAGGGATAAAAGAAACAAATCAAGCTTCTAGGTTCTTTCAAGAAAAGATTTCCCCATAAACCTTCATAAACTCTTAAACCCCTTCCACAGTCATGCAACCAAAGAGGTAAGCATAATGATCAACTGTAGATGGGATAATCACCAGGCATGCAGAGCGCTGTAAAATATCATGCTGGTTACCTGTCTTTTTAAATTTACAGATGGTTTTAACGAATAACCGGGAGAAATTAACATTGCCTTTTATCTTCTTAAGTATATAAATTAAATCTCCATAAAAAACTGGCTGTGAAATACTTTGTTGCAATAGTGATTTTAAACTGCACCGGTATTTATGAATTAGATCTGGGTATCGGCGATAAAACTTGCAAAAGGTTTTCCATAATTTGTGATACCGATAACCTTGTTTTAATAGTTTTTCTGTAATGTACAGATTACGTTCATCGAAATCATTCACATCGTTGCAAGCTCTTGAAAAGCGAACAAGCTGTGAGATATAAACCCCGTAAGATGTTGCACGAGGAACATCGCCGTCTAAAAACGGAAAATTTACTATATTAAAGTTAAAATCATCTCTTTTATCATATATTTTAGTAGTGACGTAAGCATTTTCAATGGACAGATTTAGATCAAGAAAGTTTGCTTGCTTTTCTGAAGTGTTCAAACTAAAGAACACAATCAAGTTCGTGTTGCGTCGCAGAAAATGAAGTATCGTCAGCAAAACCCATTTATTTTCAATCTATACACCCCTTCAATGTATCTACAGACTTGGACCCGAAAAATTGTGCATGCGCTGTTCTAAATGTAGGCCCCTCATGAACATGTACTTGAATGTAAATAAAGTTATGTTATGTCATGTTCTTTTCTTCTGGAGATTTTGTTTTCTGCGAAGAATAGATAGTTCATTTATTATGGTAGTTGTTGAGTAGCAATTGCGAATCGAGTTTACGTAACTCTTTCTGATATAACTTGTCGAAGATTGCCAACCGAACCAGGTATAACTAACCGTCTACCCTGAAACAAAAACACGAAACATAATCTAATTACAAAGACTTCTTACGTTGTCGGAATATCACTTTATATTAAAGTCTGGAAATAGCATGAAGTACTTTTACACTCTTTTTTATAAAATACGAAAAATGCAATATGCTTAACAGAAATAGCTACTTTCAGAAAACACACAGTCAAAAAACAGTTTCACAAAAGACAACTCAAAGAATTGACAAACATAATAACGTGTGTGTTTCCCGCCCGCCATACAACGGGCAGTGGCAACTATTTTTTTATCGGCGTGCAAACCATGAACTGAGATGCAATAACCTCACACTTGATCTAACAGGTCCCAATATTACTAACAATTAGATGCTTAACTCAATTTCCAACTTAACATATTAATTGAAAATCTTTAATATCTTTTGGTTATTTACTTGGAATACTTTATAATATGAAACACAATCTTCCTGTTATCATGAAACTATTTCACATCAAATTTTATACTATTCTAGAGCTGGACCCCATTTTATCCATGTTAAGCTTGGTTTTAGTAAATTACAAGCCCTGTAATGCAGGTGGCACTACCGACTTGATTGACGTGTTGTTATAATTATGCTTGTATTCTCTACGATTCTCTAATCACATACCGGTTTTAAGATAAGCTGTGATCAATGGATGGTACGCCACTTAATTGTTCTATAATTAATACTAAAATCTAAGTTTCAAAAACAGTTTAATAAGAACAACCGAAATACTCACAACAGAAAACACAATCTCCCCACACAACCAAAATGCAGAGAGGTAAAGAGAACATGGGTATATACAACGATCGATTTCTAATAAGACACCATTGGAACTGCCATTAGGGGGTTCAACGAAGGTTAAGGGTGCACCAACCTCACGCTTGACTCAACCGTTTCATTTATTAACAAACATGGTATGCAAAAAGCATACAATATATATGAAATTAATAAGCTTACGGCATTGTTACGCAAATAAGATGGGTTTAAAGTGACACATCTTAGATCTCACCGAGCAGACAGACAGACATACAGACAGAGCATGTTTTATAAAATTCGCTGTAAAAAACAGAAAACGAAAGAGGAAGAAGAAATCTGCCAATGCATCATTTCTAGTCAAAATAAACCCAGTTAAATGATTTACGTGGTTTCAAATATGCTTGCATGTATAAAATGCTAATTAGAATCGAATGAGAACGAAGGTCGAGCGTGATGCGGTTTACATACGAGACAAGAAAGGATAAAAGCCCACAGACTGCATACTGACATAATATTCCTTTTATTATAAACCCTTCTCACTAAAAGCAAATCTAAAACTCAATATTCGTATCAAAACATTTTATTCAACACAAAAACATTCAACAACTGGTTATTACAGCGTCATGACGTGTTTACAATTTTTTATGAATGGCGGATGAATACATTAAATTTGATTTTAATCTGACATGGTTATAAAAAGAATATATCGGACACCTATGTGATTTTCCAATACCAATTTTGAGTTCGGTGTGCGTCGTAGACTACCGGAAAATTACGAACATACATGCAGTGTTATAAATAAATGTATAGAGGGTTCTGACATTCTATATATAGACCAATTCCTCGAAAACATTATGACAATGGATAATCGGAAATGTATGCGTTTTGAAGTTTTAGCGAGCGTTTGTTTTGAAATGGGTAGAAAAGGTGCCGAATTGAGTAGCGAGTTCAAGAATGAAGCCGTATGTATGCTTAATGACAGATTATCTATTGCTGACATTTCGCGGAGATTGCAAAGATATTATAGTACAGTGTCTCAATTTTAAAGAAGTTTGAGGAAATAGGATCCGTTGAAAATTTACACAGTGGATACCACGAAACCATCTTGAAACTGTCAAGTGTAATCGTAGGTACTCGTTATCAGAAATTACCAGTAAATTTAATGAAGGAAGAATAAATCCAGTGTGTAAAAGAACTGTCCAGTTTCATCTTCTGAAACATGGATTTTCCAAAAGAGTAAATAAGAAAAAGGTTGTATTATGTAAAGCCAATAGAGCCAAGCGGCTGGTGTGGTGAAGGGAGAAGAGAAGGTGGCCTGTTTCTGGGAGCTGGGATGAAGTTATTTTTTTCTGACGAAAGAAAGGTTGTGATAAGCAATGTAATGATTTGGAGAAAACGTGACGAAGGCTACAGACCGGACCTTGTAAAATCATGTAAGAACAAAGTGTTAAAAGTGATGGAATGGGGTGGTATTTGTTGGAATTGTGAAGGCACTTTAGTGAAAGTTGACGGCAATATCAATCCACATAAATACGAACAGGTTCTTGACAATCATCTATGACCAGTGATAGCAACACACTTTCCGGACAATTCATATTTATTCCAGGATGTCAATGCCCCAGTGCATCGCGCAGGTACCATCTCTCTTTACAAAGTCAGAAATAACATTAAATCAAATTCATGGCCTGCACAATCCCCGGATTTGAACCTAATTGAAAAACTCTGGTTGTAGGGTGTCATTTATAAACAGTGAGAAGGATTTGTTTGATGAAATTTTGAGGATCTGAATGAGCATTCCACCAGCCTATGTTCAGAACTTTTATACATCGATTCAGAGACGGATAATGCAAGTTATAAGATTTAAAGGTCATCTGACGAAGTATTAAAGTAAGGAATTCATCTTAAAATGTTCGTTTATTGTTACAGTTCATTGTTATATCGATCCGAAACTCATGTACATTTTCCGCGACTAATTCAATAGGTCGTCCGATTAACGAATACTTATTTCGTCGCACTGTATTACACAAAGTATACTCAACAAAAATAGAAACCTGACACTTAATATTTGGTGTATTTTCCTGGAATCAGATTTAAAGCTAATTGAATTGTGGTATGAAATAAAAATTGTGCATGTTTTGAACTTAATTATGCATTTTGATATTTTTGGTGCATGAAACAAGTGATTCAGTGGTTATTTTATTTTGGATGGTGCAAAAATATATAGATTTTGAATATGCACCTCATACTTATTCAAAGTTACAGTGTCAGGTTTCTTTTTTTGTAGAGTATAGTTCCGTCACCGCATAGAACACGGGAAGCTGCATAAAAAAAACGGAAAAAAGGACATTGTTCGATACGGAATTTCTAATCCGACGAGTTGTATCAATTTTGCGGATTAACGATGCACTATGCTAAAAGCATTCATAGGATATATAATGAATAAAGAAAATATTTGCCTTTGATACTAATATTATTCATCTAGTCGGATTTTAAATTTATATCTTAATGTGATAAATTGCAGTCTTTGAAATGTTTTATTTTATGCTGAAATAATCCGAAGTATACTTAGTATACCTCTTTGAAAACAAAATACAACAAATTCACGCGGCTTACATGGGAATAGAATCAATGATTGCCATATTCTACGACAACAACAATACTCATTGCGCGTTTATGGTGTTTGCCCTTTGAAAAAAAATTATAAAGAATATGTAGGTATAACAAGAGTAGTAGTATTTAATTTGAGCATGTGTAAGATATTAAGCTATGATTATCGAGTCATCCATGATAACGGTTTAATAATAATACATGCAATAATATTAATCATAAAAATAATAATAAATAATAATAATAATAATAATAAGAGTTATTTTCTCCAATGTTCTGAAGTTCGTTTTAAAACATTTTTGCGGTGCAGACTCGAATTAAGTAACCTGCAATTTTGGTACCACACAATCATCTTATATGGCCGATAAAAATTATATACCAATCGATAATTATGTAAACCATTCTACAATGAATGAATAACGTGGTTATAGCCTATTCAATTTAACAAGGAAGTTTCATATATGGTTACATTGTACACTAAGATACCCATGGCAAATCAATTTTAAGACCATTCAATGAATGTAAAATATAAAGTAAGGACATACATCTTTTCAGTGAACATAAAATGATATGGAGTTTTCAGATTTAAAAGAAATGTCAGAATGTGGGGAAAATAAAAGTACAGATAAGTTCCAACACAGAAAAGAAAAGGTAAAATCTACAGCACCGTATGTAAATACTACAATTGTATCAGACAATACGTCTACAATCCAAAATGAAGACCACGAATACGAGGATTTACAACAAACAACACATCTTCGATCGATCAAACCAACAGAAGGAGGTCTCTTCAAACGAATAGAGAAACAATTAATTTACATAGTATTAGTGATTCAGGTGATGCTGCTGGTAGCAGTCGTTGCGATTGCAGTTATCATCAGTTCTTCGAAATCAACACGTAAGTGCCTAAAGGTGTTAAGCAGGCCATTTCCTCTAGACAGACATTAACCATGTTAACTACATCTGTGTGTTTCCATGTTTTACAAAGTAGGTGAATGGGTTGGTGATCAACTAGCAAGACCATGTTTATTTATATGAGAATAAGACCAAATGTCAGGAAAATAATTGTGTTGGAACTTATATGCAATGAAACGTGATTATATACAATGTATTAACATATACATTTAATACGCACAGGTTATTTGAAAGGATCACTTACTCTACAATGTATTCGTTTACCTCACAAGCTTGATACACTATGAAACATAACACCTATTATAATATGAAAACTATTCGATGTCTTTGTTACAGGTGGCGTTTCAAATTACGTTCTTATTCATCGACGCTCGATGATAAAACTCAAAATTGCCGTCGTTCATAATGTCAATAAAATTTCGGCGAAGCATGTTGCAAGTTACATTTGTCATACAAACAGTGTGAAGTCTTAAACTTAACTAAAATTGTCGTCAAAATTATAAAGTTGACATAATATTGCTTCCGATGCTCCATCAGATTATCCGAATAAAATTAAGTATATACTTATTTTCAATATCCTACTAAAAATTAAAGGCTTATTCAAATAGCTTTATTATTATCATCCACTGGCATATGCATGATGTTCGAGTTTAATCTGAATAAAATGCCTCAATTGTTAATGCTGATGAACATGTTTTTAAACTTTGTCTATAATCAAGCATTTGATAACTTTGATTTTAATGTCTGAATTAGAAGTTGAACATTCCTAATCAAAATGACGGTTTTTCTTTGGATGATGAAGTAAATAACTTCTCTTACACCATGTACACAGGCTCAATCAAACCCTTACACCATGTACACAGGCTCAATCAATCCCTTATATCATGTACACTGGCTCAATCAAACTCTTACATCATGTAAACAGGCTCAATCAAACCCTTACACCATGTACACAGGCTCATTCAAACTCTTACATCATGTACACTGGCTCAATCAAACCCTTACACCATGTACACTGGCTCAATCAAACTCTTACATCATGTAAACAGGCTCAATCAAACCCTTACACCATGTACACAGGCTCATTCAAACCCTTACATCATGTACACAGGCTCAATCAAACTCTTACATCATGTGCACAGGCTCAATCAAACCCTTAAACCATATACACAGACTCAATCAAACCCTTACACCATGTACACAGGCTCAATCGAACCCTTACATCATGTACACTGGCTCAATCAAACCCTTACACCATGTACACAGGCTCAATCAAACCCTTACACCATGTACACAGACTCAATCAAACCCTTACACCATGTACACAGGCTCAATCAAACCCTTACACCATGTACACAGACTCAATCAAACCCTTACACCATGTACACTGGCTCAATCAAACCCTTACACCATGTACACAGACTCAATCAAACCATTACATCATGTACACAGGCTCAATCAAACCCTTACACCATGTACACAGGCTCAATCAAACCCTTACATCATGTACACAGACTCAATCAAACCCTTACACCATGTACACTGGCTCAATCAAACCCTTACACCATGTACACAGACTCAATCAAACCCTCACATCATGTACACAGGCTCAATCAAACCCTCACATCATGTACACAGGCTCAATCAAACCCTTACATCATGTACACAGACTCAATCAAACCCTTACACCATGTACACTGGCTCAATCAAACCCTTACACCATGTACACAGACTCAATCAAACTCTTATATCATGTACACTGGCTCAATCAAACTCTTACATCATGTACAAGGACTCAATCAAACCCTTACATCATGTACACAGGCTCAATCAAACTCTTACATCATGTACACAAACTCAATCAAACCCTTACATCACGTACACAGGCTCAATCAAACCCTTACACCATGTACACAGACTCAATCAAACCCTTACATCACGTACACAGGCTCAATCAAACCATTACATCAGGTACACAGGCTCAATCAAACCCTTACATCATGTACACAGGCTCAATCAAAACCTTACATCATGTACACAGGCTCAATCAGACCCTTACATCATGTACGCAGACTCAATCAAACCCTTACACCATGTACATTGGCTCAATCAAACCCTTACACCATGTACACTGGCTCAATCAAACCCTTAAACCATGTACACAGGCTCAATTAAACCCTTACACCATGTTCACAGGCTCAATGAAACCCTTACACCATGTACACAGGCTCAATCAAACCCTTACACCATGTACACAGGCTCAATCAATCCCTTACATCATGTACACAGGCTCAATCAAACCCTTACATCATGTACACTGGCTCAATCAAACCCTTACATCATGTACACTGGCTCAATCAAACCCTTACATCATGTACACTGGCTCAATAAAACCCTTACATCATGTACACTGGCTCAAACAAACCCTTACATCATGTACACAGGCTCAATCAATCCCTTACATCATGTACACAGGCTCAATCAAACTCTTACATCATGTACACAGACTCAATCAAACCCTTACATCAGGTACACAGGCTCAATCAAACCCTTACATCATGTACACAGGCTCAATCAAACCCTTACACCATGTACACAGGCTCAATCAAACCCTTACATCATGTATACAGACTCAATCAAACCCTTACACCATGTACACAGGCTCAATCAAACCCTTACACCATGTACACAGGCTCAATCAAACACTTACACCATGTACATAGGCTCAATCCAACCCTTACACCATGTACACAGGCTCAATCAAACCATTACACCATGTACACAGGCTCAATCAAACCTTAACACCATGTACACAGGATCAACCAAAGCCTTACACCATGTACACAGGCTCAATCAAACCGTAACACCATGTACACAGGATCAATCAAACCCTTACACCATGTACACAGGCTCAATCAAACCCTTACACCATGTACACAGGCTCAATCAAACCCTTACACCATGTACACAGGCTCATTCAAACCCTTACACCATGTACACAGGCTCAATCAAACCCTTACACCATGTACACAGGCTCAATCAAACCCTTACACCATGTACACAGGCTCTATCAAACCCTTACAACATGTACACAGACTCAATCAAACCCTTACACCATGTACACAGGCTCAATCAAACCCTTACACCATGTACACTGGCTCAATCAAACCCTTACATCATGTACACAGGCTCAATCAAACCCTTACACCATGTACACAGGCTCAATCAAACCTTAACGCCATGTACACAGGATCAATCAAACCCTTACACCATGTACACAGGCTCAATCAAACCGTAACACTATGTACACAGGATCAATCAAACCCTTACACCATGTACACAGGCTCAATCAAATCCTTACACCATGTACACAGGCTCAATCAAACCCTTACACCATGTACACAGACTCAATCAAACCCTTACACCATGTACACAGGCTCAATCAACCCTTACACCATGTACACAGACTCAATCAAACCCTTACATCATGTACACAGGCTCAATCAAACCCTTACATCATGTACACAGACTCAGTCAAACCCTTACACCATGTACACAGACTCAATCAAATATTTTCACCATGTACACAGGCTCAATCAAACCCTTATACCATGTACACATGCTCTTTTAAACCCTTACACCATGTACACAGACTCAATCAAACACTTTCACCATGTACACAGGCTCAGTCATACACTTACACCATGTACACAGGCTCAATCAAACCGAGCCTGCAGAAGTTTCACATCTGTCGTTTTCGGTCACACGGGATAAGGACTAATGCTCACATCAAAAGAAAATCACATGTTCATTGTTCTATTCATTACCTTCAAAATATTTTTTTAAAAAGTGAAATATGCATATCAAGGATGACCACATCCAGCAGACACACCCTCCCCACACAGCCAAACAGTAAAGAAGAAAAGAGAACACGGTAATACAGTAATCAATTTCAATATGGACACCACAAATAACTAACGAAAGTGAGAACCCGAGGGGTTACCGCCTTGGAACGATCAGGAAAAATAATATGCCACTGGGGATTTAAACCAGGTTCTAGGGTGCACCAATCTCACACTTGCCCCAACAGGTTCTCATATCACAAAACAAGTACAAGTTGTCTTGGTGAAATAACTCCAACCCACCCATCGGCTCAACAATGTTGCATGCAAAAGCACACAAACATATAAAACATGAGAAGCTAATAGCATTGCAAAGCCAAAGGGCGGATACTCAATGATCTTACCGAGACCAGAGCTCCTGGTGTAAAATCAGCAAGAACACGATGACAGGGATAAAAGAAACGAATCGAGCTTCTAGGTTCTTTTTAAGATTTCCCCATAAACCTTCATAAACTCTCAAACCCCTGCCACCGTCGTGCAACCAAAGAGGTAAGCAGAATGATCAACTGTAGATGGGTTAATCACCAGGCCTGCAGAGCGCTGGAGAATATAATGTTAGTAACCTTTCTTTTTGAATTTACAGATGGTTTTAACGAATAACTGAAAGAAATTAACATTGCCTTTAATTTTCTTAAGTTTATAAATTAAATCTCCATATATAAGCTGACTGTGAAATACCTTGTTGCAAAAGTGATTTAAACTGCATCTGTATTTTAAAATTAAATAAAACTTGGAAAAGTTTTACCTTAATTTGTAATACCGATAACCTTGTTTTAAAAGTTTTTCTGTTATGCAAAGATTGCGTTCATTGAAGTCATTAACATCATTGCAAGATCTAGAAAAGCAAACAAGCTGTGAGATATAACCCATCTACGGTTGATTATTATGCTTACATCTTTGGTTGCACGACGGTGGCAGCGGTTTAATAGTTTATGAAGGTTTATGGGGAAATCTTTTCTTTAAGGAACCCATCAGCTCGATTTGTTTAATTTATCCCTGTCATCCTGTTCTTGCTTATTTAACTCCAGATGCTCTGGTCTCGGTATGATCATTGAGCACTCGCCCTTTTGGCTTTGCAATGCTATTAGCTTCTTATGTTTATATGTTTGTGTGCTTTTGCATGCAACATTGTTGAGCCAATAAGTGGGTTGGAGTTGTTTCACCAAGACAACTTGTATTTGTTTTGTGATATGAGAACCTGTTGGGGCAAGTGTGAGGTTGGTGCACCCTAGAACCTGGTTTAAACCCCCAGTGCCAATTTGATTTGCCACTGACCGTTCCAAGGCGGTAACCCCTCGGGTTCTCATTTTTGTTAATTGTTAGTGGTGTCTCTTTTGAAACTGATCATTTTATTAACCATGCTCTCTCCCTCTCTTCTTCTTGACTGTGTGGGGAGGTTGTTTTTTCTGAATGTGGCGATTCCTGATATGCATATTTTGCTTTTGCATGCAACATTGTTAAGCTGTTTGAGTGAGTTGGAGTAATTTCACCAAAACAACTTGTACTTGTTTTGTGATAGGAGAACCTGTTGGGGCACCCTAGAACCTGGTTTAAACCCCCAGTGGCAAATTGTTTTGCCACTGACGTTCCAAGGCGGTAACCCCTCGGGTTCTCACTTTCGTAAATTGTTTGTGGCATTCATATTGAAACTGATTAGTGTAATACCATGCTCTCTTTTCCTCTCTACTGTTTGGCTGTGTGGGTAAACTGTGTCTGCTGGATGTTGCCATCCCTGATATGCTTTTACTTTTTTTCCTAGTTACTTGTTACCTCCATACATGAAACAAATTTAAAATAAATATTTTCAATTTTAAAGATCAATCAAATCAAAAAGTTGACGGAGGTTGGAATGTTTGGGGACCATGGAGCGGATGTTCTGCAACATGTAACACAGGAATGGAATCTCGAAATCGAGCATGCTCTAACCCAAAGCCAAGCAACGGGGGAGACCACTGCATCGGAGAATCTGCTGAATACCGATTATGCAACAAGTTTGAATGTCCAGGTATTATTGATAATTTTATAATAATGTTCCCATAAAAGGCTGCTGGATATATAGTAAGGCGAATTTATTTCTGTGTGTATGTCTGTTTAGTCCGGTACCACAGCTCTGTAGAAGCACATTTGTAACGGAGCACATTTTTCTCACGTTAGACCGATGCGGTCGCATTTGTCTGACATGGGATAAATGTGGCCTCAAATTTCTAACCAAGAAAATTATTGTGTAGCAAATGTGCCCCGGTAATTAATAAGGGGCACACAAGCAAATTTGCCTCATATTAGTTTTATAAAATGCAGACACCTTTGTCACATATTTTTCCACGGCAGAAAAAATCTTTTTAGTCGAGGCCCACCGTTTTACCCATGTCATTTATAACAAACTTTTTTTGTTTGTTTAGCATTGTAAAATCAGAAAAGTTTTATTGAATTTGAATTTTTAGTTTGATTATTAATTCATATACGTACAATTACAGGTATGTTAGTACGTTAATGGTCTCTGTTTAATTGGTAATGCATCTCTGTATTTGGTTTAAAGTTATTTTCTGTAAATCTTGACATACATGTACTCATGATAGTTGATAAAATTGCAGTCGTTTCTGTTTATATTCCATAAACATCACAAATGCAGATGTACATTTTTTGGTTTTACTTGATCAAAGAAGCAATTGTTATGTTTTGAGCTTATCGTTTAAATATGATCCACACGTTCATTCTGAAATCTATACAGTATTGCCTAAACGAAAACGTATTTCCTTCCCACAAAATTAATGCAGATGTACATTTTTTGGTTTTAACTTGATCAAAATTAAGTCAATTATTTGAATCTGGCTGTAAAACGGATATTTGATATGACTGCCTTTTTTTAATGTATGATACCATTTTTAAAAGAACTCAGTTGGCAATAAATGATTGCAAATAAAATGCCATTATCAGTTATGGATCTCCGTCTGCTGAAAATGTGAATTTCAAATTCTGAAGCTTATACTAGTTGGTGTTTTCTGGATGTTATATTTTCAATTGCAGAAATGTAGGCAGAACCATTGTAAAATATGTACATTTCTCTTTAAAATGTACCATAAATTAAAAATGTAAATTCCTCTACTGTTACAAATGCTGAAACATAAACATACAAAAGAAAAAAAATCAGTGTATTTGTTATAAGTGTAACTTCCAGTTTTTAGGGTAAAGTCCAGATTAAACAGTTCCAAGTATTTTCAGATTTTCATATGACTGTATTTAAAGATGAAAACAAAACACTGAACATGGCAAAAAATCTTTTCTTCCTCTTCACGGCAATCTACAATTTTGTTTTAACAATTTAAATGATTAGACAAACTTTTTTTTAATTTTCTTAAACACAATTTTTGATGCAGAGCCAAATTAGTTACATTTTATCAGAAGTGCAAAATAAAACAAAACAGACACCTTGTAAAAAGTGTATTTGGTTATTCATGTACCCCACATGCATGTTTTGATTATAAAATCATGTTGAAATGTGCACATGATAGAAAATATGGTAATAATTATTGCAGAACACTCAAAATTCCCAAAACAAACACTAATTAATATTTGATGTTCTTCTTTGAGAACATGTAGGCTGCTTTCTGGTAAACAAGTTTGTTACCAACTGATAACTGATAATATTTTGTGGACTTAAACCTTTCCTACATGAAAACGACTTTATGGAATGGAAGAAATGTATAGATCCAGACCAACCAGCACAACCATGATGTCTGATCAGATTCTGAAATTTTCACTTTTTGATTCATTACGTAATTTCTGACAAAAGGTGAACACAGTGCAGATCCTAATCGGACTGCAAAGATGTGCCAGCTGATGTGGATCTACACTGGTCTCACAGGGGCTAAAAAGGCATCTCTAAAGTAAAAGGGTAATGTTTTCTTTTATTTAAAATCTGATATTACTGTGTATTAAAATTAATAGGTTAATAATCAGTAGTTACTTTGAGCAAATTATTGTCTAAAAAAACTGTTTTCAGTAAATATTAATTCAGATATTGATTGACTAACAGATAATATAATTTATGTTTTAACTTGAAACGCTTTAAATTGTGTCATTCAATATGTAGGACAGACGGGATGCCCTTTGAAAACACGTTTTAGCCAGCACTGTTCTAAAATACGAAACAATAATAAAATCAGTACTTATTTATATAAACATTTTAAACAATCAGGCCACACTTTAAAACACGTAAATATTCAACCTGTGGAAAAAAAAATATATTTGATAACAGTGCTTCAAGAGCATTTAAAATTAGAGCAAGACTTGTTTCAGAAGATAATTGGATAAAAAAACTACAAACTCCCTATCCACTTGGTTTAAATGATAATATTTATCAAGAAGGCAACATTTCAAAAAACCCTGATTTTGACATTTTTGGTTTGCTTCAAATACGAAAACGAAAATCGAGGTCACTTGGGATAAGGACTAATGGTAACATCAAAAGAAAATCGCGTGTTCATTGTTCTATTCATGACCTTCAAAATATTTTAAAACATTATGTGTTAAAAAAACATACCAGTCCGAATATTGACACTTTACTTGCACCCCTATTCGTTATGTTTCATGTTTCAACATTTTTCATAAAGCAATTGATTGTTATAATAGGTGTTAATAACTTGATTTTTATTACTTGCTTTACTAAATATAAACATCGTTAAAATGTGCAGTCAATAATGCAATACTGTTTATAATAACTTTATATTTTATCACACTCGTATTCTAGTATTATGCACTAATTTAAAAAAAAATTAAATGCACGTGTTAGCCGTATGTTACAAGAAAACGCGCACGTGCGAAGAAGTCAGTATACTGATATGGTATCTACAAGTATTTTGTTTAAAAAGGAATATCAATTATATTGACAGTATTTGTGTCAAACCTTGAGTATTAAGCTCTTCAGTTTGAAAATTAATACAGTGTATAGGGCACACTATAATTACATTATTTAAAGCCTAAGCAGCACGTTTTAAAACAAATCTGTTGTTAAATTCTTTAAATCCCCTTTTCAAATGAAAAGAGTTAAAACGAGGTCGGGGAGATAATAAAGCTACTTTATAGAAAAGCAACATATGCATATCAGGAATCGCCACACTCAAAAAAACACAGCCTCCCCACGCAGCGAAAAAGAAGAGAGGAAGATAGAGAGAGCGCATGTTTTATATATGTATGTCAATTCAAATAGGACGCCACAAACAATTAATAAACAAGAGAACCTTTGGGGATACCGCCTTGGAACGGTCAGTGGCAAAACAAATTGCCACTGGGGTTTAAACCAGGTTCTAGGGTGCACCAACCTCACACTTGCCCCAACAGGTTCTCGTATCACAAAACAAGTACAAATTGTCTTGGTGAAATAACTCCAACCCACCCATCAGCTTAACAATGTTGCATGCAAAAGCATACAAACATATAAACATAAGAATTTAATAGCATTGCAAAGCCAAAGGGCGGGTACTCAATGATCTTTCCGAGACCAGAGCACCTGGAGTAAAATCAGCAAGAACACGATGACAGGGATAAAAGAAACAAATCGAGCTTTTAGGTTCTTTTAAGAAAAGATTTCCCCATAAACTTTCATAAACTCTTACACCCCTGCCACCGTCGTGCAACCAAAGAGGTAAGCATAATGATCAACTGTAGATGGGTTAATCACCAGGCCTGCAGATCGCTGTAAAATATCATGTTGGTAACCTTTCTTTTTAAATTTACAGATATTTACGATATACGAGTGTTAATTACTTTGAATATGTGTTTATTGATGGTTGTTTTTTTTTTTCAAATAAGAAAGAGCGCTAGGCTCAGTATGTTCTCTTTTGCACCTATTAATGCAAAAAAGAGTTTAAAGACTCTACAATTTCCGCACGACAGGTATAAAAATCGATGTCCGATGGAATTCTATATTTCGGACATTTGAAAATTAAATTGCGGAATCATGCCAAAATCTGGTTGATCGCACAATCTAGATGTAGTTAGCTTGCATGTAAAATATGTTTGGCACCAATCGACCGCCCCTGGTTTAAACCGGTGGTTTTAACCTGTTAAAACCGTCCCGGTCAATACTGATCAACTGAACATGTTTTCAAAAAAAAGCAATATATGCATATCAGGAATCGCCACACTCAAAAAACACAGCCTCCCCACGCAGCGAAAAAGAAGAGAGGAAGAGAGAGAGCGCATGACTTATATTATGTATGTCAATTCAAATAGGACGCCACAAACAATTAACAAAGAAGAGAACCTTTGGGGATACCGCCTTGGAACGGTCAGTGGCAAAACAAATTGCCACTGGGGGTTTAAACCAGGTTCTAGGATGCACCAACCTCACACTTGCCCCAACAGGTTCTCGTATCACAAAACAAGTACAAATTGTCTTGGTGAAATAACTCCAACCCACCCATCAACTCAACAAAGTTGCATGCAAAAGCATACAAACATATAAACATAAGAATTTAATAGCATTGTAAAGCCAAAGGGCGGGTACTCAATGATCTTTCCGAGACCAGAGCACCTGGAGTAAAATCAGCAAGAACACGATGGCACGGATAAAAGAAACAAATCGAGCTTCTAGGTTCTTTAAAGAAAAGATTTCCCCATAAACCTTCATAAACTCTTACACCCCTGCCACAGTCGTGCAACCAAAGAGGTAAGCATAATGATCAACTGTAGATGGGTTAATCACCAGGCCTGCAGAGCGCTGTAAAATATCATGTTGGTAACCTTTCTTTTTAAATTTACAGATGGTTTTTGCGAATAACCGGGAGAAATTCAAGAATTTTATTAAAGAAAAGAAGAAAAAACTCTAAACTTTTAATTTATTTCTACTCAAGTAACAGAGTACGTGCGTGTATGCAAATTCGTTTTAATGAAATGAAGAATGGACTTGTGTTACCCACAACAGTATTCCAACAAAATGATTGAAACATATAGCACCACCACCATCTTTTCTCGCATAAATATTTAATATACATGCTCGCATAGCAATATTTCATATTTAATAATCACCAGCTGTAAAAATATTTCACTCAATTAATAATGAGTGCACTGTTTTCATGTTTACACAGATCATGATTAGGAGATGTTGTTCTACCTTTCGAGCTAATTACTAACCCTTAGGAACTGGTATTAAACAACAAATGTTGCTGCTATTTGAATACTATTGTATTCCTGAGTTTAGTTTGCACAGTTCCAAAGTGAGAAAAAAAAGATCATTTCAAGAGACACAGCTTCATGGCATCGGAAGAATCTTTCTTGCAAATTCACATAAGTTATCGCTACTACATTTGAACGTTCTTGTCTTGACCGCCATACATTTGGATGTACAATACCTATTACACTTTCACAACAAAATCAATAGGAATAACGACTGATGGAGGGGTGTTGTGTCCCACTTCGTGGTTGTTTATTGGACATGGGAGCATGTCAACTAATAACAATGAAGTGGGTGTTATGCACATGTCAATTGAAACATGTGTATTCCAATTGATGGTTGGGAGACTAAGGGATTATGAATTGCACTTCCTTTGGTTATTGAATATGGGGACATAACAATTAAGATGTTTTGTTTATTTAAGGATTATTAAATATTAAACCATAATGAAGTACAAATTAGGCCCTTACAGTGGCTATTGTAAGGGCCTTAAGGAGTTTAAATGAATCTAAGAACATTTTGGACAGTTTTCTTGTAAATAAAATTTAATTGACCTGTTATGACCACTATTGACAAAGAATGACCACTTTTTACCAGTATTGACCAGTATTGACCACAGACCCGGTCAATACTCAATTGACTGGTCAATACTCCATTGGCCGGTTAATAAGCCAACCGTAATTAAAATTATATGTATAAGTTGGTATTAAACGCATAAAAATTTTATTGGAAGCTTCTAAATGCTGTATTGATCGTCGCCGTGAATGGCATTAACAAAGAACTTTTCCACTCTACATTTCTGCAATCATGTTTTCTTTTTAATTTCATAATTTGAATATTATACAAAAGCTGTCTGGTTTTTTTAACGCTTTGTATTTTTTCTTTTAGTGTACCATTTCTAGTTTGTATGATAGTTTCTTACAATTTTAATCTTTGGAAACTTATTTATGGAGTTCACGAGTTAATGATTATCAAAAACTCACATGTGGAAAAGTTATACTACAGAAAATTTGCTTTCAGAAAATTAGTAAAATCTGCCAATTCTAAAACTCGAAGAAGTTGCAAAGAGCTTCTTTATGAAGTTGCAAGCATTACTAAGTGTTGCACTCGACATGTTCTCAGACCACACATTTAATTGGAATATAACCGTCTAATACAGTTCCTCAAAATTTGTTTTTTAAGAACAGGAATATTTTTATTGAACTTCCAAGTACATCTCAAGATAAAACTGTTGCATCGGCTATGCCTAATTATTTCAAGAATCATACTGAAACACCCATCGTTTGTTATAAATACAACAAGTCAAAAAGGAACTCCATTTATTTTCAGTAACGATAAAATTACCTCTGCTTTACAGATTGTTGATACTATACCAAAATCATGAGATATTTAAAATTCAAAACGTTCATATCGTTACAGGGGATCTGACTACAGAATTAGTAGTTTAAATTCTAAATGTACGGACATATACATTAATAACTGTAGTGCGGACATTGATTTAAACACTTTTTGCAATAAATGGTGCAAACGAGAACATGCTGAGCCTAATACTTTTTCTAATAAAAAACAACTACTCAACAAATTCACACTCTTACCTCTTTCTTTAAAAGAAACATTGCTTTATTACGGCTACGACTTGGTTTTAACTTTCGTCATTTGAAAAGGGGAATTCAAGACTTTCACAACAGATTTGTTTTATCACCTGCTAATAAGGAATCAAATAATGTAATTATGTAAAGTATGACGCATACACTATATTAATATTTAAACTGAATAGCTTATACGTGTAGTACAAGGGCTTATGCAATGACTTATTTTTTTACCAGAGAGTGATGTTGTTGCTGCATACACTCAACATATTGAAAAAGTTAGAATCAGTGTTGAACTAAACCAAAATAACATGCCTAGTTTTATTGGTTGCCTAAAATGCACTTAACATCTTATAAAGCAAGGTTTATCCCCAACTACAGTTCTTGCCCAACAACTTAATTATTCGAACTCTTAACGTCCTACAGCAAAATACTAATATTTAATTACGTATTGCGAAAAGATTTTAAAACCACTGGCAAATATTTATTTTGGTCTAATAAAAACTCATGTGACGTTCTAAAGAAGCTGAAATAAAATATTTGCAGGCGTTCTGTTCGTCAACTTCTGATTTTTTTCCACTTTTTACATTTTACTTCGTCATAATTTAACAAGAGACAAGATCACCTGTCTCGTCGAGAAAACGTTTGCAAGAGAAAATCTAACATTTATTGCTTGTGTTGAGCAAAAGGAATTTTACAGAGGGTTCTAATGATAAGTATAATTTATGGACCTGTCAAGACCTAATTTAATATTGTCGCTAACTTTCTTACTGGATAACGTTTATTTTTGATTTGGTACTTCTATATTTTAGAAGTTATAGGCTTCCTTATGGGGTACCATTGTGCATCACTTTTCAAGCTTGTTGCTGAAATTTTTTAACTGTTATGAAAGAGATTTTATGCGATCTCTTTTTACCGAATATAAAGATAACATTATAACAGCTTTTAACAACACCGCGAGGTACCTTGATGATTTATTAAATTTAAATATTAACCATTTTCCTTCACTATTCAATAAATTTATCTGAAAGGACTACAGCTTAATAAGGCGAACACTTCCAAAGAGACGAGTTTTATTTAATATATATAGTTTTAGACGTAGATGTTCCTTGTGCAACATCTAACGGAATTTATATCTCGTAGCTTGTTCGCTTTTCTACAGCTTGTAATGATGTTAACTATTTCAACGAACACAATCTATACATAGCAGAAAAACTTTAAAACAAGGTTATACATTGTACGTATCACAAGTTAAGAAAGACCTTTTGCAATTTTATCGCCGATACCCAGAGGTAATTCATAAAATACAGGTGCTGTTTGAAATCTATATTGTAACAAAGTATTCCAGAACCATTTTTGTTATGGAGATTTTATTTATAAACTAAAGAAAATAAAATAAAATATTGATTTTTCCACGTTATTCGTAAATTCAAAACAAAAGATTAACAACAAGATACTTTGCAGTTCTCTGCATGCCTGGAAATTAACCAAGTTGACCTTTATACTTTCATCTTTAAATGCACGGCGGTGGCCGGGGATTAAGAGTTTATGAAGGTTTATATGGAAATATTGAAAAAAAACTAGAAGCTCGATATTTTTTCCTTTAACCCAGTCATCGTGTTCTGCTGAATTGACTCCAGGTGTTCCGATCCCGATAAGTTCTCTGTGTACGCGTACTTGTCCATTACAATGCAATAAGCTTTTTAATTATATGTGTGAGTTGATGGTTAGTTTCTATAAAAATTGTTTTTCAAAACCTTTTAAAACTTACATGTTATATCTTAAACCAAAAATTTAAACTAATACGTATTGTGGACATTAATTTTTATGACAAATGTCCCTTGTAACTTTCGACATTAAGGAAGCCTAGGCCTTATCCACGTCGGCCGATGTCGGCCGATTTCTCCGTAGCTGGGGTAATAGTAAAACAAATTTACAAAATAAATTTGTAAACTGGTAAGTCGCGCGCATTTGGAGGGTAAAGCGTAGTCGACAGAGCAACTGCCTTGCAACCCAGGTTCCGAGATTCGAGTCTTAGCACATTCCAATTAATTAAAAGGCTTTATTAGACATTAACCTATTTTAGTCATACCTTTTGAATAGTAAGATGAATAAAACATTATCGTAGATGATGCAGTTGAAGTGTCGATATCATTTCGTGTTAACCGTTCCTACGATTCACCAACAAGATAATAATGTTCAGTAACACCTTGTAGTCATTTTGCGTTTTCTGCGCGAGCACTATGTGGCTGACAACCACATTCGTGTGCTATTTCAGATCAACCCGATCAAGGAGTCGACGGTGGATGGAGCGCTTGGGGACAATGGAGTGGGTGTTCTGCATCATGTGGTTCAGGCATGGAATCTAGATATCGATCATGCTCTAATCCAAAACCAAGCAAGGGAGGTGAGCATTGCTACGGTGACTCTACTGAATATCGGTTATGCAACAAGCTAACATGTCCAGGTATGTGTTATGTCCATTATTATCTAGGCCGTAAATAGTGGTGAAAACAAACTTATCTTTATCGTTTCGTTCGTGTGGTTTGGTCACATAATTATGTTGACATTTCTTCAGAAAGTTCATAAGTTCAATAAGCTAAGATTTCCCTATTTTCAGAACTTTATTTTATTTGTACCTATAATATATTTTTTGCTTACACAGTAAGCGAATTGTATTTAAATTAGCATGCGTGGAAAAAAACGGTAAAGTGCACCAGTCCTTATATTGCATGTTCCATTTGTTTATGGCAGATCGGGACAGATCTTTCATGTCCGATAATGCGGTGAACCGGAATTATTTTACACGACAGCGTAATTCGCAAAAAGAACAAGATGTGCGCGTCATCATATTGTGATACTTGAGTTTGCTTATATACCTTATATGTGGGCATTTGTATAACGAATTTCAAACTTAGGCAAACATTAATTACTTCTGTTTTCAGCAAGGTCGCAAACGGTGTTGATTTTTCTTCAACCAAAATTATATTGACATTTTATTCTGTATATCAAAGTAATACAGATTTAAATAATATTATTATTGCTCCAGTCTGTTTTTTTTTCAACAGATGTCCATGTGGGGTTTACAGTTTACAACGGAGATTCATCATCCGGGACAAATACGCCACTCAGATTTCTGTCAACCTTATTCAACTCGGATTCTTCGTTTAACAACTTGACTGGTGTATTCACTTGCATATACCCTGGCCTATACTTCTTCTCTGCCACTGTAATGAGAACATCGAAATCTGGCGAATATTCCTGCCATTTTATCGTTAATAATATCTCCAGTATAAGAGTGTTTGCAAATGATAACAGTAATTCACCAAGCTTTCCCGGATCATCAGCTTCTATTATTTTACGTCTGAACAAGAATGATAGAGTGAATTTAGGAAATTGTAACGATGGTACTTACATGTATTCTTCTGGCGTAAGCTTCACGGGCTTCCGTATATCTCCATAATTGGGACTATGAACAGAACATATTATTGATATACCATGTGTAGAGCATGTCTTTGATCAAAAGTTTCAAGACTTTATGGGATCATTCGTTTATAAATTAGCGCCATATACTAACATAACATTGCAGTAAACATTTGCACATAAGCAGGTGTAAGATTTATATAATTTTTTATGTTTATACAATGGTGTTCAGTGACAAAACATACTTGACATAAAAAGATGTCAACTTCAATCAACACAATTTACGCCAATTGTACGTCGGTTATTCTCAAAATCTTTTTGATCGAAAAAAACTTGTAATATAATAATTGAATATGTCACATGATTCATCATGTGATCATGTGATAGCACGGAAAATACCGCGGAGAATGGTTCAAATTGACATAATTAGTGATCGGGTTTCTTCGGCATCCGTTCCTAGGCCCGTCAAGTACCACAGAGCTTTAAGATCGGGTTTCGTCCGGTATAACGTTGTAAAGTGACCCCATAGAACAATGACCCTCCGGTCATTATTTTATGTAAAACATTTACTCCGCGGTCACAATATTATGACTGGGTGGTCATAATATTATGACTCTTCACACGTAGAAAAATGACCCCTCACGTAGAAATGTGACCCCTTATAGAATAAGGACCCCCGACCCAAATTTCTATGGTACACTTAATTATCTCCATCGATAGGCAACGGAGGAGTAATGGCACCCGTCCGTGCATGCGTCCGTACGTGCAGGATTGTTGACCGCAATTAGACGGAATTGATCCAAGCTTCAGGGATTACCACAACCGATGCCTATTTGTGTGGAAAGAAAAAATGTTTAAGGTCTCCGACCGAGAATAACTTACCCCTCACCGTTGTGATTTCGATGCCTACCAGGGTCGTGTATGGGTGACAGGAATACATACTGTGCGGCGCTCAGTTTATCATTTAAAACACAAGCGATGGACTGCATTGGAACATTCCATCAACAAGATACGCAACTACTTTTTGCAATTTACGGCCCGTTTGAATATAAATCATCAAAAAATATTTATAATCACAGAACTTGCTAGTTTTCAGGCGGCGAGTGTGGCTGGATTTCAATCTAGTATCTCTAGGTTTCTTACCAGAACTCCTCTAATCCTGATCTGTAACATACTTCGATAAATTCCTCGCCTGGGAATATAATCTGGCAACTGGATTAGGAGTCAACTACATAAACCACTCTGCGACTGAAACCAAATATCTATTAATTATACAAGCAGAATCACTGTAAGTGCATGTTTGTTAGTGGTTTGAATCATTTTCGTAGTCATCGAAATTGTATAGCGATTAAACGTCCCACACATAATAGACACCGCTCAGTGACATCTTTGACTTCAAAGCCTTGCATTTTTAACACATTCGTTTTAAGCAATGCCTCCGCGGTGTGAACAAAGGCTATCTACCGTCAGATGAAAGTAGAAACATGTTGTCTTTAAAGTTGAAGCATATACAGCTACGTTAAAGCGACTTATGTATATTGTAATACAATGATGATTATTCAAATGAAATTCAAATGAAGGCAATTTTAAATTTCATTTCAATAGATGTAGACGCAGCAGCAGCAGCAGCATGCAGCGGCTCCAGTAGAAACAACAACAACAACAACAAATATAAAAGCCATAGAAACACGACAGTGACTTGATTCGATATAGAGTTTGTTAGTAATAGGCTAGGTGGGGGTCAATATTTTACAGATAAAATCGGAGGGGGGTCATTATTTTATAAAAGGAGTAAGTATTTTAAAGAAAGTGGTAATTATTTTATATAAAATAATGAACAGGGGGTCATTATTCTATGGGGTTCACTTTACAACGTTACACCGGCATCCGTCATTTAGTTTTCAATACCGTAGATGCCATGTAATTTTTAAACTTTCCTAAAACATTTCAAGTATAATACTAATTAAAACTCAAACAAGATTGAAATCGGTAACGATTGGATCATGTAGATGTAAACAAAAAAGGGCAGAACTAAAATCAATAAAATTTAAAAAAAAAAGGTTAAACATTGTTGACACTACAGAGATTAAAACTTAACATGTCTTGTATAAATAACACCACATAGATACATGTACTTAGCTTACGATTAGAACACATCTGATAAACGTATATGCTTAGAGATGAATTTATTTTACAGTCTGCTCTTAATTAACAACGTTATTTTAAAACAGATTTATATAGGTATAGTATTGAAAAACATATACTGTACAGGTGAAAAAAATTGGGTGACTGCGTTTGTTTACATGTTTAAGATTGAATGTTAAGTATATTTCGATTAAAGCAGGCCGTGAATACAAGGACAACATTATAAATGACTAATAATTTACTACGCGTTTTCTATATTGCTTTAAAATTCCTAACCATGTCCTATGTCATTTTAATGCTGTCGTTCTATCGTCGAAGTTAGTCTAATTAATGTAAGTTCAAAAATATATGTCTGGAAATGTAAGTGAAAATGAAATTGGTAACACAAGATGAAGAAATTGCATTATTTATGTATGTTTACTGTGTGCATTTTCTAATTACTAAGGCTATTCAAAATAAATAACTTTGTCAATTTTTTTATGTTGTCGCTCTATCTTGAAGTTTGTCAGGTTAATAAAAAAAGTCAATTTTAAAACGTATACACGTGTTTGTATGGAAATGTAAGTTTGGAAATAAAATACTTAACACAAGATGTAGAAATTGCGTTTTTTTATTTATTTTAAATGTGTTGCTGAAATACGAGGGTTGATCAGAAAGTTCGTAGAATAGTGCTATTACTTGACAACTAACAAGCGCAGACATTTAAAATTTTAATATGATATAGCCCGATATCTTATGAACAAAATCTGAAAAAAATCATAACAATATCATAACAAATATAAAATCTATATAAGAAATAGCAAATACAATATACTCGACCCGGAGCACCCAGGGGTTACATAAACGACCTCGAAATCGACGTCGCGTCGACGTCTCACAACCGCAACAAGCGCAAATGTCATAGGATTTACTACAACTTTTCAATAAAGTCACCTTGAAACTGTTTACATCTCTGATGTCTGTGAATACACGCAGAAAACACGTTCCGGTACCAAGTCTCGTTGAAGTCGGCGATAATCTCGTGCAACGCCTGTCGCAGTTCAGGTACGCCGCTGTAACGGTTACCTCGCAATCTGGACTTCACCTGCAGAAACAATTGCATAACAGTCATTTTACCACGTACCTGAGATATCAATTTTCCACACGGTTCCTAAGGCGATTCCCGTTCCATCATCTACCTCTCTAATAGTGCGCCAACGGTCTTCTTCAATGAACGTCTTCACTGACGCCACTAACGTCGGCGTAATAACGGATGGTCTCTCTGAGCATGCATCATCGCTTATGTTTGATCTGCCATCCTTGAAGCGTTTAAACCACTTGAAAACAGTAGTTTTCTTCATATCTTTGGTGTGTTGAGCCCTCTGCCTACTATTATACGTTTCTGTGGCTGAATATCCTAAATTGAAGCAAAATTTTAAATAAAATTCACAAACCGAAAGGACAGCCACAACCTTGTACGATTTTTCGGGAGTACTGCACTTTAGCGGGCGCTAATTTAGAAAATTCACGTGACTGAGTCTCTAAGTAATTGTTTTTTATGGGGGCTGGCGCCCCCACACCCCTGCTGTTTATCGCTCAAACGCCGCTAGGCTTTTTGACAGAAGTTGACAGGAGATTCAAAAAGGCTGACATTGTAAACAACAACATGGCCGACCTGCGCCCGCTAAAGTGCAATCTAGCCTTATAACTTTACATTTTAAATGGAATTTTAAATCTCTGACATGTTAGGGAAAAAATTATGTTCAAAATTCTTGTTATTGTATTTCGTACTGTGCAGGGAAAATCCATTCCTAAGTGTTTGTTTAACCGTGTCCATGGAAAATACAGACTAAGATCTTCAGATGACATTCACTGTTCCAAAAACAAGAACCAGAATTGCTGACAGATCAATAACTGTAGTAGGGCTAAAATGGTGGTATGCCTTTTCTGAAGACCTAAAGAATGAATGAGACCACATTCAGAAAGAAAATGAAAATTTATTTATTTAAAATCTTTTGCAGTAAATAGTTTGACTACTTTGTATGTGATAAGACTTTGTAAATAGCTAATGAACTCTGTGAAATGTATTTGTATTAGGGATGTCAACGGATACCATTTTCGGTATCCGGATATCCGTATATACTATCCGGATACTATCCGGATAACCGTATAGATCGGCGACTTTGTCTGTTATGTGATGACGTCAATATTCCCGCCTTTAGCAACGCATAGAATTGAACTTCGGATCTACGAAAACTTCTCAAAAGATACTTGAAAGAATAATTAATTTAAAGTGTTTTGTTTCTGCCAAGTGTCGCTATATATATTAAGCGGTGTGTTACTTTTGATCGATAGTATTCTTGATTTTATTTTTAACTCTTGAAATTTATTTACGCGATTTGACCAGGGCGAAGATAACTCACGATGAAAAAAGAGTGAACTCTTGTTGATTTCTTTTTATGCAATTAAATTATTAAACTCGTTTTTGTTCTTCTGCATACGACTTTTGCATTAAATTTTCAAGGTTTTTCTCTGTCCATCTATTTTTCTGCAAAGCGTAGTACTTTGAATAAAAAGTTTGTACCGTTCGCACATCTAGATACGTTTTTGATCTTAGCTGTGACATTGAGATTTATCTGGTACGTTCCAGAGACTATACATGCATTTGCCAATTTGCGCATAGTAAAAATGAACAACAAATGCACAATATTTTATAATTTATTAATTATTATTGCATTCGCCGTTATCAACTTTATTTTATCGAAATTACATCAAATATTTTATCTGCAAAATAACAATCAAGGTATTCGACAATGAACGTGACAGCTTAATTGACAGCGCTAGTTTGAAGACAATCACATTATCCTTATAACTTGTGGATTACTATAGTTCGCAAACAATGGTCCTGACCACCTGGATGATTGCAATGAGGATGCAGTTTTCGCACCTCTGATCTGTTAAACAAACACCGCGTTACTTCTTGTGGCAGTTTTATGACAATCAATATACAGTCTCAATTCAATTTATCTAGTTATGACATCTGAACAGGTGTTTAGAAGCAATAAATGACGCATTTTGTACTGTTTTAGATGATTTTTACTATTTTTTACGAATATTCGGATATGAAATTAGTATCCGGATACTGACTTAGTATCCGGATATCCGGATACTCGGATATTCGTTGACATCCCTAATTTGTATTTGTATAAATAGATGTGGTAACCGTGATGTCATTTTAATTCGTTGAAACGCTGGTGGCACTTAAACTCGTCGAAAACTTATCAACCATTGTTGTGAAATTGTTTTTGTTTTTTTGTGCAATGAAATAATTTCATAACAATGGTTGATAAGTTTTAGACCACGTTCCCTATTGAACTCCTGACAAACGGAGAAAAAAAAATTTGAAACAAATAAGTGGCATGTTAATTGCTAATCCGCAAATGAAAAAATACCGTAGAATTTCTGTTTTACGTACACAATGTACATCGGGGATTTCAATCATAAATTCAAAATTATGATAACTAACATGTATTTCATTGCCCGATTATGCCAACAAGAGGTCTAGCTGAAACATGCATACTTGCAATATTCACAACAATGTCTAATATATAACATGTCAAAATGAGACATAACTCTAGCAGCAATATTTAACTATTGACCTACTAAAAAAGTATTGTCACAGTAAAATAAATCATAACGATTAAATGTAAGTATCTAATGATATATTTGTTAAAAATATAAAGGCAAAACAAATTCTTATAAGTGAGTCCTTGTACTCATTTGAATATATTTTAGAGTGTCTGCATGTTTGGAATATGTTAAATAATGCAAAACGAAAGCTTACTTCACCGTCTTTAATTGTCCTGGAACGCCGCTTCATCAAACCCAGCAACTTTTTCATATGTGTTGTATGCTGATCAGGGTAGATCATTAGCTCAGTGATTAGAGCGTCTGCAGGGAACACTTGCTCAATACACCGCTATTCCAACTAAAATAACTAATAGCCTTTTGGATGAAACTTTCAAAACGAGCTCTAGTGTAGTGGTGCTATGAACCTGGCACTTAAAAGAACCAGGGGCGATTCTGGAATTGGAGAGTTCTTCGTATCCTGCACTATCCTCCAAAACCTAAAATGTCTAACACTTTTCTTGAGGCGTCGCTCAAATGGGCTTCTGATAGCGACGATAAAATAATCTAAATACACATATACAACGTATGATGATACTTGATAATATCACGTGTCATCTAATAAATAGTTTATAAAATCAATCGCCCTCTCTTATTTAAATAATAGAACAATAAAGGGCGAAATAGTTTTCGAATATGGAAATCGATAAGAATTCCCCAAAACACAGATAGAGACCATTCAAGCAAACCTGTAGACGGACAGAGAAGTTTAAATAAGGTCATGCATTTTTATTTTAAAATAGTTTAAAGTAACATACGTAATACATATGGTATGTACATGTACTAGTAGTTATCAGATACAATGTAACTCCCGGATATCCATTTAAATATATCGGAAGTTAAGGGAGCGTCTTGAAGTAGTCGTTTTCCTGAATGTACATTTTGAGATAGCATGATTTTCTAGAACACTTTAAATATCTACAAAACCTGTAAAGCTCTCAGCTACGATGTTGGAATCCTAGGCAGCAGTCACATTTTATAGCAACAAATAAAACAAAATGGCACTTGCCGCGGGAAAAGAAATTGCACATGAGGAGCATACGTACGATGAAGCTTATGAAATGAGTGAGGTCGTTCAGCCGGTAGATGTCAGGAACAAGAACAATCCATATGCTAATGTCAGGGACATACAAGATCTAAATGAAGATCTGCACCGTCCGCAGTCGATTGGATTTAAAAGGGACGGTACTCGTTGGATGAAAGGCTCGGCCGTAGTCTTGATTGTTAATTCTTTTGTCATGATAGCAGTTATTATATTTCTAGGTTTACGAGAAGGAACTGGTAAGTAAACATTATATAATCTGGTTATCAAAAGTTAGTTAAAAATAATTACATAAGGTATCTATCTTAAAGTTGAGTTAATATTAGATTTTATAGGTCAAAATTAGTATTTATTTGATGAATAAAGTTCTTTATCTTTCATACGGATTGAATAAGCCTCAGTTTCATAAAAAGGTAAAATATGCATATCAGGAATCGCCACATTCAGAAAAAAACAGCCCCCCCATTTACATATTACATTTTACATGTTACATTTTCAATTATTTTGTTTACCATTTTAAAACTATTGGAAGATACAAGAATTCAAGTTAAAATAATTTTATTTGATTGGTGTTTTCTTACCGGTTAAATATAATCTTTTTGTCTTCCCAATGAATTATAGAAATTTTTCGGTGAAGAACAGTGGACTATAATTTTATTTTCACTGTTTTTATCACGATGGTTCACATATAAAGAAGATAACTTTAACATGAAGATGAACGTTAAGAGTTCCATTTACACCGTTTCTATTTTAAAAAAATTCTTGCTAAAATTTACAACATTTTCTATCGGCCACGGAACTAACAAATATTTGGTTTCGTTACTTGAAAACTTAAATTAATGATAAGGCAGCTCGATTGCGTATAATGTAACACACGGGAAAATGTCACCTTTTCTTCTCATTCTATAGCAACCTTGATAGTTCGAGAACGAAAAATCGAAAAAAGTAGCTATCGTATTCCTACGCTTTCGTGGAAATCGTTTCGCTCCTTTGTCCAGCAAATTAGACAAAAGCAAACGACGAGAAACATTTCTGTGAGTGGTGAAACAAGACGATAACGCGGAGTTAAAATGTTACAGACACGAAACTTTCAAAAACTAAAAACACTGAATGGCATAGAAAAAAATCACGTAATGTATATCACATAATATATGTTTTCCCTATTGCAGATCAATCTTTGCGAAAAGTCAACGGCGGATGGAGCATGTGGGAATCGTGGAGTGAGTGTTCTGCATCATGTGGCACAGGGATGGCATCTAGAAATCGTTCATGCTCGAACCCAGAACCAAGCAACGGGGGAGACCATTGTTTCGGAGAACCCGCTGAATACCAGTTATGCAACAGGAATTCTTGTCCAGGTAATATAATAACGATTATCTCCCGCCTGCTAAGCATATTGGGATAAACAATATCAGTGATAGGCAATAGTAGCTGTGTATATTAACGCCCTTGTGCACACTACTTTATTGTGGCAATCACCCGGTAATGAAGTTTGAGGGAAACAATTCGTAAATTGTACGAAAGGTACAAAAAGGTTGATTCACAAGTCAATCATTCTAAAACCTTTCCGATTACTTCGAATATGCATTTTGTTTTTTGATGTCACCTTTACTATTTTTCGGTTGAAGATTTAAAGGCTGCTTTTGCAAAACAATATTGATAGCGGTAGACACTCACCCAAAGTTCCAATTGGTCATCAATTGTTTTGTTTACAATATATGCTAATTTCGGTTCTTCCCTATATCAAGAGAGACTGTGAAAAGAAGTGTTTTGTATTGAACTCAATTATCTTTTTATTCATTTAAATCAATTGTCTTTTTAATCATTGTTGGTTGTTTTCTTAGATAACTCGAAAAACATTTACTTACACTTCCGGGTCACAATTAGAACAATCTTTAATTGAAAGGGAGATAATTATACAATTAGGTACATTGAATATATTTTTTAAACAAAAAGCTGTTGATTAAAAGGATGTTATGTTTTCACTACTAACGAGGTGTCCTACTAAACGAAAATAAGAAGTTTAAAGCAGTTTTCTGTATGCTTGACCTAAATTTCATAAAATGCATTTTAAGAAAAAATTTGGATAACTCTTGCTAAACTGATCCAAATTCAATTATAACATAATTAAAACTTTAATTGAAGACTGCTATTTGCAACTGATTACAAATAAAGAGTTTAGTCAATGTCATTCGCAGAAGAAATATGTACAAAAAGTGACCAATTAGAACTTTGGGCGAGTGTATTTAAGATAATCTTTAGTTATTTCTGTAACATTTATGTTTTGCAGATGTTCTGGACATGATTTAATGATTAGGTTTTCAAAGAAACACAATGATAATGAATTTCCGAACTATCTGAATATATGTCTACCGGTAAACCTAACATTTAATTAATATTATCTCTTAATGCCCTTTTTATGTTCCAATAATCCTAACGGATATAAACATTTAAATAACTTTAAAAATCACTCTGGTACACATATACCATTACCGAAAATACTAAAACATTAATTCGTTGAGCTTTTTTTTATGATTTTAAAAATTCAGAGAATCAGGTTCTGTTTTGTGTGTGTTGAACATAAGTAACATAATGGGAGATTTTGAACCGACTAAGCCTGATCATCTTGTCTGGATAACACCTCTGACTTTATATCGAGCTGTAGCTCGGGTCGCCAAGCGACCCGAGCGTTAAGCTCGTCTTAAGGTCGCAGGAATGTCCATTCACTAACAGGTTTTTTTATGTCCTTCCTTTTGCACTGGTTGTCGGCTGTGCAAAACATAAGGCAATGTAAACACGGGAAAAAAACCTGACCGGTAAAAACTTAAGGCAAATTATTGTTTTGACAAATTTTGCTTATTGGCCTTATTTTTTATAAATAGCTAATTGCAAAATATCTTTAAAAATTAAAATTTATTATTAGTCAGCATAAATATCGGACTAGCATTATGGAAAGCAAAAAAATACCTGACCGGTAAAAACTTAAGGCAAATTATTGCTTTGACAAATTTTGCTTATTGGCCTTATTTTTTATAAATAGCTAATTACAAAATATCTTTCAAAATTAAAATTTATTATAAGTTAGCAAAAATATCGGACTAGCATTTTAGAAAGCAAAAAAAAATAAATCGCTAGTTTAGAGAGTAGGTTGTCGTTCACTGACTTTATAGTAAGTAGTGACCCCAGAAATGTTATGCTTAACGTGGGTGAACTTGATGCAAAGAAACAAAAGGATTGCTTGTTACATGAAATGTATCGTAACAATTATTTTAGAATACAGTTAAACCCTTCGCGTACATGTATAAGTTTATACATCATAGGTACAGTTAAGAAAACAGTTACAATATTCGTGTGCTATTTTAGGTCAAACGGAGTCAAAAGAAGTCGATGGTGGTTGGAGCGCTTGGGGACAATGGAGTGAGTGTTCTGCATCATGTGGCACAGGGATGGCATCTAGAAATCGTTCATGCTCTAACCCAAAACCAAGCAACGGAGGAGACCATTGCTACGGTGACTCTTCTGAATATCGGTTATGCAACAAGCTAGCGTGTCTAGGTATGTAAAATGTCTATAAATATCTACGCCGTTAATAGTGTTGACCATAAACTTATCTTTATAAGTGTGTTCGTGTGGTTTTGTCTCATATGTTGGCATCTGTTCGTCTAAACGCTTTAATTAGAAAGTTCATTAGTTGAATAAGCTAAGATTTCCCTATTTTCAGAATGTTATTTAATCCATACTTATTATACATTTTTCGCTTTCACAGTAAGCTTATCGTATTCAGATAAGCATGCTTGGAAAAATCCGTACATTGCACCTTATATTGCCGCCTGCATGTTCACATTAGCTTACGTGGCAGGTCGGAACATATCTTTTATGTCCAATAATGCGGTGAACCAGAATTATTTTACACGACAGCGTAATTCGCAAAAAGAACAAGATGTGCGCGTCATAATATTGTGATACTTTAGTTTGCTTAATATATACCTTATATGTGGGCATTTGTATAAATTACGCATTTCAAACATAGGCAAACATTAATTACTTCTGTTTTCAGCAAGGTCGCAAACGGTGTTGATTTTTCTTCAACCAAAATTATATTGACATGTTATTTTGTGCATTAATGTAATACAGATTTAAATCATATTATTATTGCTCTTGTCTGCATTTTTGTTTTCAACAGATGCCAATGTCGGGTTTACAGTTTACAACGGAGATTCCTCTTCCGGGACAGGATCTAATCCCCTCAAATTCAAATCAACACTATACAACTCTGACGCTTCGTTCAACAACTCGACTGGTGTATTCACGTGCATTCACCCCGGTGTATACTTCTTCTCTGCCACTGTAATGAGAAAACCGACATCTGCTGGCTCATATTCCTGCTATTTTATGGTTAATAATAGTATCATAAGTATATTTGTGTTCGCAAATGATAACAGTTATTCAGACAGCTACGTGTATCCAGGATGTTCAGCTTCTATTGTTCTCCGCCTGAACAAGAATGATTTAGTGAATTTAGGACGTTGTGACAGTGGTAGTTTCATGTATTCTGAAGGCGTAAGTTTCACGGGCTTCCGTATATCTCCCTAACCAGGACAAGGAACAGAGCATAATATTTCTAGTTTGTAACAGTGTAGAACATGTCATTGATGACTGAGTTTACTAACTACAATGTATCTACAACAGCATTTGTTAACAATGTACATTTTGTATCACAATAATATGAACTAAGGCACTGCCTCTCTCGGAAT
>JAZAYU010000673.1:0-53580 GCA_038501625.1 Corbicula japonica | reverse complement strand
CCCGGCACAATGTCCTAAATTCACTCTATCATTCTTGTTTAGTCGCAAGACAAACGAGGCTGAAGATGCTGGGCGGCTTGCTGAATTACCGCTATCATTCGCATTTATCTGTATAATTCGAACACCGTTAACTTCAAAGGAGCAGTAAAATTCGCAGCAGTATGATGTTCTCATTACAGTGGCAGAAAAGAAGTATAGGCCAGGGTATTTGCAAGTGAATACACCAGTCGAGTTGTTGAACGAAGCATCAGCAGAGTTGAATAATGTTGACTGAAATTTGACTGGATTAGAACCTGTCCCGGAAGTTGAATCTACGTTGTAAACTGTAAACCCGACATTGGCATCTGTGGAAAAAAAACAGACAACAACAATAAGAAGGAAGCATTTAAATATTTACTACACCGATGTATATACTGAATATTTGTCACTGTCGTAAACAAGGAGAATCAACATTGGTTTGGCCTTACATAAAATTATAGAACATTCAAAATAATTTATGTTAAGGTGAAAATAAATCACTGTTTTAAAAATAAATTGTTCACAACGTTTCCAAAATATCATCCCGAAAAATAATCGCCAGGACAATTAGAAGTGACTAAACTAGACTTATCATTTGCAAATAAAAGTGAAAAAGATTTTTCAGCTACACATGTAGTTTGTTATGTGACTGACGATATAATCGTAGCGACATACATCTCTATACGAACATGTATTCGACAAATACAGTTTTACTAGAAAAAGTAATATTATAGCTCACTTTTTTGTCATGTTTGAAGTGTGAACAAAAGCAGTGAAATACACAGAACTATGATTTCTTCGAAATAAGAGAATATCTTTCGAATTTTGTAGAACTTGTAGAGAAGCTGAAAATGAGTTGATTATGTATTTTTATATAATACTGAAGCTCTGTTGGTACAGTGTCAGCATGATTAACAGGAGGTTTGAGTTTCAAGCCTTGCTCAATGCTACTCAGTTCACCCCAAAACCACCAAACTGGTGTCGGCACGGCGAATTATCATTGTAGCTTCTTTGAGTAAAGCATTGGCTAGGCTATTTCACCCTTATCCAGACCTAGGTTTATTTTTTTTAGAAAATGTTTGTTAAAGAAATTTTTCAATTAAATAATAATTGGATCATTTTGCAATTACAAATACAGTCATGACATAAAGATTTAAGATTAACATGTATATCGAGATTTTCTTCTGTGCCTTAATTAATAAATTACAATTAAAATAAATGATGATTGTGTGACTTTTCAATTGATTCAAAATCTGTAATTATTAGGTATTGGACTCGGGTCTGCCCGATCCTGGGCAGTCCCTGGCAGACATTATCCAAGTGAATTGGCATGTCTTGTTTTAGTGGAATGTAGTCGTATTTGAATCAGATGCCCTTGGTACATGTAGCAATTAAATGACAGAACAATATGGTCCAAAGTTCTAGTTCTGTTCAATGCTTCTCATTTCACCTAAAAACTGCCATAGGTTGATGTTGATGTCTGCCATCTCTTCCGAAAAATGTCAGTTTTAAGTAAAATCATTAGTTTTTCAAACAACTTTACTATGGAACAAACTGCATGGTTAACCATATATCCGTTGCTTTACAAATTAATGAAAGTTAAAGATTATAGACAATTAAAATCTAAATTACATTGAACGTTTTTAAAATTAACACATGAATTTTACCTTAATTACAAGTGCACCATTGTCCGTTACATTTGTAATACAGTAAATAAAGGGCTTCTAACAAAGTGACAGTTTTGTATTACCTATGTGCCCTGCTCAATATTACACATGCTTTATGCTCATTTATCATGTTAGGAAATATTATTAGCAGAATTGAGCAGCTAAATGATTTTGTCGACTTTTTATAGTAAAAGTGATATTTTCCCAGATGATAATGAATCAGGTGTTAATATTTTAGCTTGGCCATCGAGGGATTATCAAACAAATATGTATAGGTACGCTCTGTCTGGATATTTTGCGCCAAAGAATTGATTGTCTTAATAGAAATCAAGTCCTTTACTGCGCCTTTGTTGATTTCAAGAAAGCATTTGGTTTTGTTGTTCGAGATATTCTCTTATATTACAGAATTACACAATTACTAAGTTAAACACAAGTCAGATTGATGAGATAATTATAAACATACAAGTCACAAACAATTGGGCATCAAATGTCAAAATTGATCTTAACGCTTAAGGTTTTACGAAGTTTGGTTAAATTAGAGTGTAGGCGATGAAAAGTTGTTCCTTTTAGAATTTAAACAAAAAGTGAAAGACATATTTATCCAAAGTTGGCAATGACAACTAGAAGGTCTACACATCGATACCATTGTTTTACAAAGAAATGTTTAAGATATGGATATTAAACATATTTGAACATAATTGAAACAAAAAAAATACCGTAGGTCTTTTACAATTTAAAAAACTTCTTCACACAGACAGAAAATTGAAGTAGGTCGATGGTATCAGCCGCATAGTATTCAATTAGATGAAAGATTATGTAACTTTGTAACAAGTTAGAGGACGAGTTTCATTTTGTAATTGAATGCCCTTTATACATGGAATACGGAAAACAATATATCAAAAATACTTCTTGAGTAGACCAAATTTTGTAAAGTATATAGATCTAATAAATTCAGAGAATGTAAAAATTGTAAAAAGTCTTGCGATTTTTGTTTTTTTTAAAGCTTTTGAGAGGAGAGAATAGTTGTTAAAATATTTATAACTATATCTTTATGGTCATTGCATATTGATTGGTTTTGTTTGTGCTGTTAAAACTGTCTCTCCCGCATTAAACATGTATGTGGCATTTGCATATATGTTACTATGTATGTGTGTTTGTCTTACCATGACATACTGTATATATACAGTGATAAATTGATAATGCATCAGGAAAATATTTCAACACTTTTCCTTTCACTGGAGCCTATAGATTTTGTTAAATTTAGTTTGTTAGTACAACGGGTTTTCCAAGTGTACATGTATAAGTAATTAAAACATTCTTGTTCATTCATTGTCTAAACACTGAATACTTTCAGAAACAATTTTATAAAAAATATTTCATTTTTTAAAAATAATTTAACATATGTTATTGAACCTGATAATGTAGTTTTAATTAAAGAAAAAATCACTTTTTGAAGACAAAGTACCGTCTTTTCAAAATTTATTTGAATCATCTCATGTGCACTGAAATAAACGCTGAAATTTAAAACATTTAATACCGAAACTTATAAATTAAATACCTTTGAAATTTGCCAGTTCAGTCTGAAGTTCGTGTTTAATCTCCTCGCTCAGTTTGTTTTTTAAACCCTCCAGCTGTCCTATCTGTTCATTAATTACTTCTTGTTTCTTGCTGAAAACGTCTACATTCGTTTCAACCTGTGTGTTCATTTTTTGAACAGTCTCCAAACTTATCTGCATTTCCTGTTTTAATTTTACCATTTCAAATTCTATCCTCACCATTTTTTCCAACACTTTTTCCTCAAAATCAAATTTCGAACAGTGCGGTTCTTCTCCATTTACGACATAAACTGATAAAATTAAAATGTAAACTAGTATCGACAGCATTTTCTCGTGATTTTGTCTCTACAAATTTAACTGCATGTTATATAATGAGGTATATCTGGGGCTGAAAAGATAAACAAACTAAGAATTATTTCAGCACGACTGCCAATTAATCAATTTAAGTTACCTTATCTTATACACAACGAGAGGTTTTAGATTATATTGCGGTAATTTCCTTTGATTACACGCCATAATGTAAACGAGAACACCTGCAATATTTTATTGGGCGAATTGTTAGGCATTTTTGAACTAACTGTTTTTCAGAAGATCTCATTTCCAAGGCTTTGATTGTTAGCCATTATGAAACCGTTATAACTTGCATGTAACATATACCAGACCACCCTTACTTAAGCATTCCTTGAACCGTTTTGCAATCACATGCGCTTTTCTCAGTGATGATTAATTGGAGTTAAATCATGCAATACCAATTTCTTCTTTGTAGCGAAAATAATCTTGCATTAATTAAACCTTCAGATACTCAGGTATTGCATTATCGTTTGATGTTATTATAAAACAATGCAACCTGCGTAGAAGAAAATGAAAATAAATGGGTTATGTTTAAACAAACTCCCCAGAACAATAAATATAAATAAATAAATAAATAAATAAATAAATAAATAAATAAATAAATAAATAAATAAATAAATAAATAAATAAATAAATAAAAAAATAAATAAATAAATAAACAAACAAACAAACAAAAGAACAAATAAATAAATAAATAAATAAACAACATGCCAATATTAATAAGATTTTGACCAATTACAAGTCTTATAATTGTAAAATATTTCTTTATGGAAAAGCATTGTTGGTGAAAATCATTTAAGACGACTGAGTTTCTGTTTATTCCTAAATACAAGGTTGATGCCATTGTTACCATAAAGTTAAGCAAACGACATTTATTGTTTCTCACTTTGAGGTAATAATACCATTATGTTGACAAAATGTGAAACAAAATCACTTTTCGGTTGTTAAAAATGATAACAAGACTTTCTAAATTTGGTAACAACTAAAATGTCAAACAAATATTACCAAAGCACCTTTTCCCGCTACATGCCCCACATGAACAGTGTTTTGCACAGTTACTCAATTTCATTTTCGGCATTAAATGTATAGTTTGGTCTATTGACATTTTCACTTCTATATTAAACAAAAGCTTTGATTTAAATTAAGACAGAAGGTTTGTTTTAATATTGATGGTGGAATCTCTTAAAATCAAAGAACAGTAAAAATAATATTAAACGAGCTTTATCGGTTTACTGAACTTCGTCGACAGTGCAAACTCCACAAGCCCTCCAGCAATGTTATGCATTTTATACCAAACTAACTGGCCTATTTAACCAATAGAGTCGGTCATAAAATCCATTTAAATCAAAGCATGAAACGTCTTTTTTAATTAAATGATCTGCTATGACTGTGCCCATATATACACCAAATATACAATAGACTTGCATTTTGATGAATAAAGTATTAGCCTCCCTTCTTATTCCAATAAATGTCACTCCAGGGCATAGCATCGATAAAAATTTGATCGATATGACTGTTCTCAATGTTCTGAGTTTGCAAACATAATGCCGTCAATTGATTTTTTCGTCAACATTGATTTTTGCCGATTGTTAGGCTGTAATATAAGGCTGGGATATAAGCCAAACTGTATGTGCTTCATAAACCACGAGTAACCATTTATAACAGCAAAACTGTATTATTGTTATCCAATTTGTGATCAGGTAATTAATTTATTTTTTCACAGCCACGAAATATAGAATTTACTTCAAAATGAAGTTATAAAATGAAATTCTACGAAAGTAAGAACTCACGGGTAGGTCGTAGAACCGAAAACCACATAATTTCATACTTGTGAATATTAGTGCATCAACAGTAGGTCTCTCTAGCAACATGTATATTTTTTCATTGCAACTGATTTCAGGAATAAAACATATTGACAAGCTGATGGGAGAATAAGAGCTAATTCACCAAGACAACTTGTTTGTTTATATGAGAACCTGGGCGCAAGTATGAGGTTGGTGCATCCTCGAACCTGGTTTTTAAGTCTCAGTGGCAATATTGGTTTGCGGTTTAAAGGCGATAATCTCATCCGTTTCTCTTTTTCGCTAATTTGTTGTGACTGATCTTTATAAAAGAGCATGCTCTCTTTTTCTCTATATATTTTGCTGCGTGGGAAGGCTGTGTTTACTGTTTTTACCTATTCCGAAAATGCATATTTTTTTTTTTTTACTTTTTTTCACTCAACATGCTCTTGTCTAATTGACAGATGGAAAATTATATTCAATATGTATTTGTCTGCTGATGCTTGCGGGTTGCGACACAGTCGAGGAGTTAACTCATCAAGCAACTTTGGCGTGCAAATCAACAAATGTGTAGGGTCAAGTGCGAGGTTTGTTGCAGATTCGTGCCTGGTTAACATGATGATGGTAAGATGGTTTGCACTGACCGTTCAAAGGCGGTAAACCCTCAGGTTATAATGTTTGGTTATTGTTATGGTGACTTTTTGGCTGGGTGTTTTCTGAATGTGGCTATTCCCGAAAACCATATTTTACTGTTGTCATATTATTTATTCTTGTAATAATAGGAGTGTAAAGTTATACTTACTGGCTTTTTCAGACGTTTAAAATATAGTGATGTGTTAACACTACAATCGTTAGAAATCTGTTTTATTTGTTTGCTGAAAATTTTCCGGGGCAAAGGTAAGTTATACTTGTTTTGATGAGCAACCTGTCATCTCAAAACGCAATTGCTACTCATAAACTATAATTTATTTATACATCCCTATTAAACAAAATCTCATATCACCTGAAAAAATTATATTCTGTTTATAGACCTTGAGCTGTCAATAGACCCCCCTCCCCCCCCCCCCCCCTAAGGGAATTTTGAAGGGTATGTTTTTCTGAAAGCCTATACCATTCTACGCATTTTGCAAGTTGTTTGCACTCTGGCGAGTGGGGCGTTTTTCCGTAACACCTGTTTTAATATGTTACCTTTGAAAAAAAGTTTGTGTAAGAATGAAACATTTGATAATTGTAAAAATTCTAAAATAAATCTATTTATTCTAGACCAGGAAGCTCTAATCTACATTACTAATGCAATAAAACATCTGTAACCTAAGGTATTGGTCTAAAATAGTGATTAAGTTATGTAACTTAACATAAAATCATAGCAAAATAAGATGTATAAAACATTTCTTACATGCAGTAGCAAGTAATTTGTGCTTATAGGTAAAATATAGTAAGATAAATGAGAATTCAGGACAAATGTAATTCAGTGATAAAAATTATGACATAAGCCCGTAACGTTATATTGAAATATGTCACCGAAAGAAAAGAAAATGGGAAAACAAGCCATAAATGTATTAGACCTTGAGCTGCCAATAGAACCCCTCCCCCCCTGGGTGAATTTTGAAGGGTATGTTTTTCTGAAAGCCTATCCCATTCTTCGTATTTTGCAATTTGTTTGCTTTCTGGCGAGTGGGGTGTTTTACCGTAACGCATGTTTGAATATGTGCCCTTTGAGAAAATTTTATGCGTTGAAGAAATAATTGGCAATTATAATTATATATTATATTATAATTCTGAAATAAACCTATTTTTACTACACCAGGAAGATGTTTTGTTTTTTAATTTTTAATGCGATAAAACATCTACAACCTAAGGTATAGGTCTATAAATAGTCATTAAGATATGTTTCTTAACATCAAAACCTTGTTCATGTTGAATGAAACATTTCTTCCTTACATTAGCAAGTAATTTCTGTTTTATTTGGTTAATTCATTAATATCAATAAGAATGCAGTATTTAAATGTAATAAAGTCACAATGAGACATACTTCTTGTTTAATGTATGTATATAAATACATATATTTGTAAATTCCAAAAAAAACAAAATATCTGAAAAAACTATGATGGAAAAAAATCTCAAAGATAGCAAATAAAATATTTATAAATAAAATCAATTATAAAGAAATAAACTCTGAAAAACATACTGTGTGATTTAAAGGTAAACTGTTTTAAACACTTTGTTAATATTATCTATAACTTTAGTAATATATGTGACTTTAGTATTATGCTATATCATATACTTATGCCTATGGTTTATAAATTTGAAGTTTTGGTGTAATTGTTTTTGTTTAAATACACCTTTTCATGAGTGTTAACGATTAGTTAGCTTTATATCGTAATAAAAATAAATACCATATCATAAATCACCATTTTTAAATATGTTACCCAAAAGAACGTATTTTAGTTACCAACCTTCCTGCACTTTATGCATCTTGTATTAAAAAAGGTATATATTAAGAATTATGTTACAAAAGGAAATTAAGGTATTGATGCTGGTGATATTAACAGTGAATTTATTTTTAATTTAAAAATAGTTAAACTTCAGAGTTTAATGATACGTGTACTGCTCAATATGTCTTGAAATAAATGTGTATGATGTAGATGGTTCAAGTTCGTCCTATTTTAAATCTTTTTAAATTAACAATAAACCTATCAATATGGCTCAGTGACAACATTGTAATACAGCTTACGTTTGTAATTATCATGGGCTGTTGCATCCAGTCTAAAGCTAAGTCCAGATACCCACGATTGAGACAGATAACATTAATTTGTTCTAACAAAATGTAGAAAAGAAAGAATAAACAAAATTAACATTTTTTTATCATTTTATTGTTCTATTTATGTGTTTAGTCATCCTATAATATGTTTCCAATTTTTACTTTAATAACCAGCAAAAATAACAAGAAAAGAAAAGCAAGAAACTGCAAATGATTTGTTAATTAACATTTTGATAAATATTTTTTATATAATATTATATTATGTTAAAGTTGATAAATAACAAATTTAAAAACTACTTAATTTAAACTGTACACAAATTAGCTGATTAAATTATCTGATGTTCGAAATGTTTTTAAAAGTAGTTTTATTCATCTAAAATATTATGGTTCAGTGTAGAATTTGTAAAACATTGAAACAGCATGAGCATTATTTTTTTACTCAAGTAAAAGAATTTTTACCTAAAAATTATTATACATAAGTCAACCTTAACTTGTCTATTAGCTTACCATCACCTGCATTACACAGATTGTCTTTCAAATTAGGATGTTTCTCTTTAACACTTTTTTGTCTTTAAGAAAAATAACATTCTACAAAGATCTTAAGGAATTCTTAAGAAATTCTTTAGCTTTCTTTGAACAATGGAATTTTTTTTTTCATTTAGGACAATTTATTTTTCTTATTTGACATGTTTTTTTTAAAGCAATGTCAGTTATTATAGCTCTAAAAGACCAGAACTGGTGCTTTCAACCTTGTTTTTAGTAAATATAGTTTATATTCACATTATGAATGACTACGGTAATCTAGATACAAACTACCGGGTAAAAGACGGTTTAGAAATTTATTTTCTTTATTCTAAGTGATCTTTATAAAAAAACATTATTTAAATAATTAGGTAACATATAATTAATTTTAATTAGTTTTGTTTGTAACAATTTTCAAAGCATTATTTTTATCTCTTGTCTTTTTACTTTTTTGGAACCAATTCTAAAAAATATTTTTTTTTTTAAATTTAATTCATAAATGCATTGTACTTTGTCAATATTGTAACTTCGGCATTAAATGTTACGGAGATTTGAAAGTTTACAATGGACAAGCTTAAACACTTTAACATTTTAACCACATAACATAACATAACATAGTGTACACTATAAACGTCTTACTATTATTATTGTAAAGTTTAATCTAAATTGATTGCATAGTCGTGATACAGTTTTGTAAATGTAATCAGTTCTTTGTTCAACAATATCAGTTTTAGAGAAAATACTTCATTCAATCACTTATATTAGTTAAAAAAAACGTCTGTGAATGTATTTAGAAATCTACACATGGCTAACAAACATCAGGACATTGCACAGAGCACACATAGTTAATTTCTTCAAATAGATATCAGCTAAAACCATTAAAAGATAAATATAAAAACAAGGAAATAAGCCTTATTTTAATAAGTAACATATCTTATGTATGTTGAAAATTTGAAGACATGTAAGTTTCAAGAACACTTACATTTATAAAGCTCAATAATTTAATTAAACTCTATATTTTATGCTTGTTTATCCCAAAACATTAATATAATGTTTGAATTAGCGATATGGTAACATATAAGATTATGGAAAAAATAATACAATAGCCAGTGTGATTTTTATGAAAATCACACTGTTTTATATTTTTTGATCAAGATTCCAAAACATGTATTATTGCCAAGGTTTGATTACAAATAAAAATCCTACAGGTAAGTTTCTGACTTAAAATTCATCTTTTTAGGGTTATGTATGTTATACACTAAATATGTTACCTAAGTGCAAAAATTTTGAAATGAAACTAAATCAATCAACAGATAATACTTCATCCTTATATAAAAATATAAGTTTAATTAAATCGTATCTGGAATAGAGCAGAATTAAAGATTCAAAATCCATATATTTTTTCTACAAATTTTAGGGGTAACATATTAAATCCTTCGTAACACCCTAATGCCCAACTCGCCAGAGTCCAAACAAACTGCAAAATATCCAGGACATAACAGGCTTTCAGAAAAATTATGTCTTCAAAATTCCCTAAGGGGGGCAAACATGTTCCTGGCCACCTGCCTATTAGTTTGACCCATTGTTTCTCGTTACGGACTAATACATTCTTTTATCTGGAAAACGTTCGTCATGGAATGATATTGATATAAAAATACCACATTAATGCTACCATGTTCACCGTCATGTGCATACCATCGCTAAAAATGGATCGAAATTGTAGCCAGCATTGTTTGTGCCGTGTGAAGGCTGTAAAATTTCGCCCTGTAAATTAAATCAATAATATTATCAGTTACCTCCTTTAAATGATAGTGTCTCTAGCTGGGAGCGAACCCGCACCGTCACGGCGACAGCGCCTAGCCATGCAATTCCTGCGACGTAACCAACTGAGCTAACCGGGACAACGCCAAACAACGTTGATCGGATAGCCCTGATATACGTATCAATCACTGCATGACATCGGTAACGGGTAAATTTACTGATAACAGTACTAACTAAATGTACGGGGAGACTTTTTACGGCCGCCACTCTGCACAAATAGCGCTACTGTGAATTTCAAATGATAGTGTCTCTAGCTGGGAGCGAACCCGCACCGTCACGGCGACAGCGCCTAGCCATGCAATTCCTGCGACGTAACCAACTGAGCTAACCGGGACAACCCAAAATAAGAACATTATAAGCTAACAATGTTGGTTGCGTTGCAGAAATTGCAGGGCTAGGTGCTGTCGCCCTGACGGTGCGGTTTCGCTCCCAGATAGAGTCACTAACATTTAAAATTCACAGTAGCGCTATTTGTGCAGTGTGGCTGCCGTATAAAGTCTGCCCGTACATTTAGTCATTTAGTCAGTACTGTTATCAGTAAAATTACCCGTTACCGATGTCATGCAGTGATTGTTACATATATCAGGGCTATCCGATCACTCTTTTTGGGGGTTGTCCCGGTTGGTTGCTTCGCAGGAATTGAAGGGCTTGGCGCTGTCGCCGTGACGGTGCGTGTTCGCTCCCACTGTAGACACTATCATTTTATATCGATATTGCAGTTTGTTCATCAGGTACACACAACATTTGTAATCATTCTTAATATTTTGTGATTATTCTATATTTTGTGATGTAAACGGGTCTGCTATTTTTTAGAAGATTGGCCATGCACTAAAGCTGCAGTATTTCCTCACTACACAGATGTTGTACATTTAAAATTCGAAATCGTTATAATCATTATAGTGATTTCAAATAACAAGATTTATTCCACAAGAGAAAATTTAAAATCACTATCATATTTCTTGAAACCAAATCGCTGTGCAAGAATGATGACATGATAGTTCAAGGTTTTGTAAACATTAGCGTGAAAAGTTTAATTTAAAACGAATTCAAATCTTCAACGACTGTTAAGGTTTTAAAATTATTTACAAATAATTCCGATTATCTGCTTTTGTTGCGAAATAATAAAATCGTTGGAGAAACAATATTCATGTAAAAATATCTTACTATTGATGCAGATTTACATCTGTACCAGTCATAGTTTTCTCTTATGTACGAATTAAAAAAAAAAGCAAAATATGCATATCAGGAATTGCCACACTCAAAAAACACAGCCTCCCCACGCAGCGAAAAAGAAGAGAGGAAGAGAGAGAGCGCATGTTTTATATAAGTATGTCAATTAAAATAGGACGCCACAAACAATTAACGAAGAAGAGAACCTTTGGGGATACCGCCTTGGAACGGTCAGTGGCAAAACGAATTGCCACTGGGGGTTTAAACAAGGTTCTAGGGTGCACCAACCTCACACTTGCCCCAACAGGTTCTCGTATCACAAAACAAGTACAAATTGTCTTGGTGAAATAACTCCAACCCACCCATCAGCTCAACAATGTTGCATGCAAAAGCATACAAACATATAAACATCAGAATTTAATAGCATTGCAAAGCCAAAGGGCGGGTACTCAATAATCTTACAGAGACCAGAGCACCTAGAGTAAAATCAGCAAGAACACGATGACAGGGATAAAAGAAACAAATCGAGCTTTTAGGTTCTTTTAAGAAAAGATTTCCCCATAAACTTTCATAAACTCTTACACCCCTGCCACCGTCGTGCAACCAAAGAGGTAAGCATAATGATCAACTGTAGATGGGTTAATCACCAGGCCTGCAGAGCGCTGTAAAATATCATGTTGGTAACCTTTCTTTTTAAATTTACAGATGGTTTTTACGAATAACCGGGAGAAATTAACATCGCCTTTTATCTTCTTAAGTTTATAAATTAAATCTCCATAAAAACTGGCTGTGAAATTGCTTGTTGCAATAGTGATTTTAAACTGCAGCTGTATTTATGAATTAGATCTGGATATCTGCGATAAAACTTGCAAAAGGTTTTCCTTAATTTGTGATACCGATAATCTTGTTTTAAAAGTTTTTCTGTAATGCAAAGATTACGTTCATTGAAATCATTCACATCGTTGCAAGCTCTTGAAAAGCGAACAAGCTGTGAGATATAAACCCCGTAAGAAGTTTCACGAGGAACATCGCCGTCTAGAAACGGAAAATTTACTATATTAAAATTAAAATCATCTCTTTTATCATAAATGTTAGTAGTGACGTAACCATTTTCGATGGATAGATTTAAATCAAGGAAGTTTGCTTGCTTTTCTGAAGTGTTCGCTTTGTTAAGCTGTAGTTCTTTAGGATAAATCTTATTAACCAGTGATGGAAAATGGTTATTATCTATATTTAATAAATCATCAAGGTACCTCGAGGTGTTGTTAAAAGCTGTAATAATATCATCTTGATGTTCGGTAGAAAGCGATAACATGAAATCTCTTTCATAACAGTATAAAAACAGATCAGCAACAAGGGGTGCACAATTAGTACCCATTGGAATGCCTATTACTTGTTTATAAATAGAGGTACCAAATCTCAAATAAATATTATCCAATAAAAATGTGAGCGCCTGGATAAGGTCTTGACAGGTCCATGAAGTATAATTATCATAAGAACCATCTGTAAAGAATGCCCTATGTTCATTACAAGCAATAAATGTTTTATTTTCTCTAGCAAAAGTTTTTTCAATGAGACTGGTTAGCTTGTCTCTTATTAAATTATGAGGGAGAGAAGTATACAAGGTAGAAAAATCATATGTAGACAAACAGAACGCCTGAAAATTATTTGATTTAAGTTTCTTCAAAACGTCATTTGAATTTTTTATAGACCAAAATAAATTTTTGCCAGTAGTTTATAAAGGTATAATTCTAGTTTTCCCGTTTCACGCTCTCCCCGAAAGACATCCTTACGCAATCCCTTTACACCATATGGAACAATATCATATGTACTTAACCTATGGAGTTCCTTGACAGATTTTCATTGTTTTCTATCAATGCTTTCTCAAGATTTCGTTAATAATGTCGATCTTCGTTACTTTTTCCCTTTAGTATAATTAATTTTGGGGTTTAACTTCATTGCATATTTAAACATGTTATCATGAAGGTTTCGGTCTGGTTTAATTTATTGCTTTTACTGTCTCAAAACTTGGTTTAATGACTTTTTCATGACCGATCCATTTCTGGACTGCATACTTCTGAGATGATGTATAATATTTATTTGATAGATAACCCCAAAAAGCTTGAGCCCAGCCAATGCAAGAGACATAGTACATACCACCCGTATCTCTCCAAAAAGGTTAGTTCAAGTATGCCTAAGTACTGCCACCCACATTGACTGACATTCTGCGTAATTTGAAATAAGCATATACTCATCAAAGGGAAGTAATTGACAACAATCACTACAATGATGCAGATAAGTCATACTCGTCCTTTTGCCTGTTTCTACATATTGCGTTTTTACATGACATATTTTTTGTTTTGACAAGTGAGAGGCTGTTGAACTCTAGTGGCAAATTGTTTTGTCACAGACGTATCAAAGTCGGTTACCCATTAGGTTCTCATATTTGTCTAAATAACCTTAACAATTATAAACCCAGCTATCATAATCATTATGATCAAATGTCTTTTGTTTACGAAGTGGATTTTTATGGGAATTAAAAAAGTAGAAATGATGAACATTGCAGTATATTATGTTTCAAGTTATCAGAACATTCTCCAATTCTGTGCAGAGAAGATAATGCTTTATGATAGGAGAAAATATGAATTTTGAACACATATAATTTTAAATTGGCGGATTCGAAATAATAAATTTTAAACATTTCTTGCATTTCTCTTGATAATGCACGATATCCCGCAGCAACGGTTTTCTGACACATTTTGAATTCGTTTAAAAAGAGACATTGTTTTAACCACCTTGTTTTTCTTGTAAATTCACAATTGTTCGAGATATAACCCGTAAAATTGTGAACTGTTATAACTTATGAACACAATTAAATTAAAATACTGTAATAACACGAAAGATCGTAATAATGTGAAATAAGAAACTTAAAGTTTTGATATCCGAAGCCAGCCATATAGGATGTACTTATCGCGGTTCAAAAAATAGACTACATAATTATATTAAAAAAATTTTCTAATATATAAAATATACAACATGCAAGCGATGAATTAAAATACATGTGTAGATACAATACTAGTAATTATGCAACAATACGTCCTTTTAATGCTTTGAAACTAGGATACATCAATTGGAAATAATTGCAGTTTTTCAGCCGGTTGAAGCCTTCGTACATGTAGATGACTGCATCCAGGGTAACAATCAAGTGGCACCCACGTGGATACATTTATAAATCGGCCTAAGTAGGTTTCTCTCCAAAGTATTTGATTTTGATTTTAATAACGAGAAAAATCTTCACAGAATTACGAAATGTTAACAAAAGTTCTTGTCATCTGAAAACTGACAAAATGGTACTAGAGTCAAGTTGATTTATTTGCGTGCATACAACTTCTGTAACAAGGACCAGTTTATTCTATATAACTAACTTTTCAACTTTCAACTTTTATTTGAAGCAATCGGCAACTATTTACCTTTGGCTTTATATATAATGCAACATGAAATACAGCAAGTACATAAATTTACAAAAAACATAGACAGCTAAAATGACATAATCACAGAAAAGAACAGAAAGAATAAGCAACAAAATTATGAATTTCATTGCACAAAAAGGTGCAATTCATAATGTCAGAAATTGGCAATCTTTTTTTTAAAATGTAAAGTTATAAGGAAAAACAACGTACCAGTTTGTGCCCGTCCATCCAGTTTGTGATATTTATTTGTAAGATAAACTTTGCCAAGTGCGCCCACTTTCAAGTCTATGGAACGATTCATTCAGGTAAATCAGTTGTGCTGCAAACATTTGCACTAAAGAACGGATATCCGCCGAACCATTCTGAGACTGGGAAATGGAACATCATTGCTAATCATGCGATTTACATTAAATCCTAATGTACAGCTTAAAAGAATTAAAGAATAAACTACAAAAATAACATGCCGCGCACTGCTGAGCTGACATTTTGGTTACTGCTATACAGTATGAAATGATACATGGTATTATATTCTACTTGAATGTACAGGCTTCTCCCGAAATATTTCAGCTTTCTTATACAACTACATCTTATTTGTTTATTTGTGCTTAGTTCATTAATTATATACCCATGAATGATTTTAGCATAGTGCTCATCTGCAAGATTAATACAACTTGTCAGATAAGTAATTCTGTACTGGACAATTTCGCTGTTCAATTCTTTATTTTGTAGCTTACGGTGTTCTATGTGACGTCAACACTGTGTTGTCGTAATTTTCCTGCACATACCAAACGCTTAAATAGGAAATTTCCGTCGCTGTTTTACAGCCATTATGATACGATATTTTACGTCATTCATACATTTTAATATACTATCGCGTTACTATTTCTATTTCTACGATTATGTAAACCAAAGTGTTTACCAAAATTTGTAGTTTGGTTGATTTAAATTCTTTTTAAGAGAGAAGGATTTATAATAATAGGAACATCATAACAATATGCAGATGTGTTCTGATTGTACATGTAAGCTAAGTACATGTATTTATGTAATTATTTATACAAGACCTGTTAAGTTTCAATTTCGTGTCGTTTTTTATACAAGACATGTTAAGAATACATCTCTGTACTTCCACAATTTTTAACGTTAGTTATTTTAGTTCTGGCATTAATTGTTTACATCCAAGCGTATCCGATTTCGAACTTGTTTGAGTTTTAATTACTAGAAGTGTATAAGGGAAGTTTAATAACGACATGGCATCTGCGGTATCCAAAACTAAATGACGGATGCCGGACAAAACCCGATCTTAAAGCTATATGTAACTTGACGTGCCAACGCACGGATGCCGGACAAAACCACATCACTTTAGTAATATGTCAAACATCCTAAGCGGTAATATCCGTGCTACCACATGGTCACATAATCAAATGCTTACTCGATTAAGGCTATTATCATGTGACATATTCAATTATAATATTTAATATGTTCCGATCAAAAAAGTTTTATTTGTGTTCTCATAAGTTTTTATTGTTTTAGAAAACAAAAATGGAAAACGCGAGAATTCTTTTTTATTTGTTTGAATACCTGAAAATACCAAATTCCTGTTTTAACAATTTAAGGCAGGGGTTACTATCAACGTCAGATTATAATATATTGTAAGGATGGGGAGAGTTCAACAACAGCCAGATCTATTTCAACTTATGACATTTATTTTAGATAAACACTAAAAGACAGACTGCATGTAAATAAAGACTATAGATACACTGAATGTAAATACACAAAACCGAACCTGCATCTTATCGATCCTTGTGGGTCCTTCGAAGTATCTTTAACGTTCTTGAAGTATCTTCTTTCCGTCTTTGTACTTCAGGATCAATTATCAGAATGAGTTCTTTACTTTCTTAAATCGGGCTTTTTATACTTTGAATAATGATGACATCAATCACAAAAGTAGATTTCGCGGAATCGAGCCCAACATTTAGCCAAAATGTAGAATACAAAATGGCGGACGGTTTAAAAGTAACAAGATGCAGGCGTTTATTAGTAATTAAAAATATAATGTTCAAAAGGAACTATTTAACGTTACAACAATGAAGCTATGCTAACTTTGTTATAGTTAAATCAGCGACATAATTATATTTTAGTTACCGTACAATCGCGTATCTGGAAAATGAGTATATAAGTAAATCACAATTACATTTTTTTTATAAATTGCTCATAGTCTGTTACCTTTACATGTATTTTTTGTTTGTTAGTCTAACGTTAAAAACAAAATGAATTCTAAGCTGCTTAATACTTTTTTCATAAAAAAATCAGTATTTTCAAACGTGGATTCTGAGCTTCTTTACTTATTACTTTTTGAAAAGAAATTGATAAGCGCTTTTAAAAATGCAAAATTTGACGGTAGAGTTATGTGTTTATATGGTGATACATTGTAAACAAATGCTGTTATATAGCAATAATTATTATTGCACTGTGTAAACTCCGATATTAATAACATGTTCTACACCGTTACTAACTAGAAATAAACTAGAAATGTTCTGTTTATCGTCCTGGTTAGGGAGATATACGGAAGCCCGTGAAGCTTACGCCAGCAGAATGCATGTAAGAACCAGCGCTACATCTTCCTAAATTCACTGTATCATTCTTGTTCAGGCGGAGAACAATAGAAGCTGAAGATCCTGGATAGCTTGCTGAATTACTGTTAGCATTTGCGAACACCCTTATACTGGAGATATTATTAACCATAAAATAGCAGGAATATTCGCAGCAGGTTGATGTTCTCATAACAGTGGCAGAGAAGAAGTATACACCAGGGTGAATGCACGTGAATACTCCAGTTGAGGTGTTGAACGAATCGTCAGAGTTGTATAGTGTTGACAGAAATTTGAGTGGCGTGTATGTCCCTGAACTTAAATCTCCGTTGTAAACAGTAAACCCCACATGGACATCTGTTGAAAATAAAAATGCAGACAAGAGCAATAATAATATTATTTAAATCGGTAATACATTAATGTAAAAAATAATATAATTTTGGTTGAAGAAAAATCAACACCGTTTGCGACCTTGCTGAAAACAGAAGTAATTAATGTTTGTCTAAGTTTGAAATGCGTTATTCTTATTAATACAAATGCCCACATATAAGGTATATAAGCAAACTAAAGTATCACAATATTACGACGCGCACATCTTGTTCTTTTTGCGAATTACGCTGTTGTGTAAAATAATTCTGGTTCACCGCATTATTGGACATGAAAGATCTGTCCTAGACTAGCCACTAGTCTGATAATTAGTTTGTTTTGTCTTTTTATTTATATTTTATACATCATAACAGACTTTTATTGTAGCCAGTCTATTTTCTATCATACTGCATTGAGAGAGATGTCTGAATTGATGAAGTTCAGAGAGAGAGATGTAGACTGGCTCAAGAAATTTAGTTGGAGAATTAATAAAAACAAAATACTTCATCGCCTGGAATCCAGGCTAGATCTGTCCCGACCTGCCATAAAAAAATTGAACATGCAATATAAGGACTGGTGCACTTAACGGTTTTTCCACGCATGCTAATTTAAATACAATTCGCTTACTGTGTAAGCAAAAAATATATTATAGGTACAAATAAAATAAAGTTCTGAAAATAGGGAAATCTTAGCTTATTGAACTTATGAACTTTCTGAAGAAATGTCAACATAATTATGTGACCAAACCACACGAACGAAACGATAAAGATAAGTTTGTTTTCACCACTATTTACGGCCTAGATAATAATGGACATAACACATACCTGGACATGTTAGCTTGTTGCATAACCGATATTCAGTAGAGTCACCGTAGCAATGCTCACCTCCCTTGCTTGGTTTTGGATTAGAGCATGATCGATATCTAGATTCCATGCCTGAACCACATGATGCAGAACACCCACTCCATTGTCCCCAAGCGCTCCATCCACCGTCGACTCCTTGATCGGGTTGATCTGAAATAGCACACGAATGTGGTTGTCAGCCACATAGTGCTCGCGCAGAAAACGCAAAATGACTACAAGGTGTTACTGAACATTATTATCTTGTTGGTGAATCGTAGGAACGGTTAACACGAAATGATATCGACACTTCAACTGCATCATCTACGATAATGTTTTATTCATCTTACTATTCAAAAGGTATGACTAAAATAGGTTAATGTCTAATAAAGCCTTTTAATTAATTGGAATGTGCTAAGACTCGAATCTCGGAACCTGGGTTGCAAGGCAGTTGCTCTGTCGACTACGCTTTACCCTCCAAATGCGCGCGACTTACCAGTTTACAAATTTATTTTGTAAATTTGTTTTACTATTACCCCAGCTACGGAGAAATCGGCCGACATCGGCCGACGTGGATAAGGCCTAGGCTTCCTTAATGTCGAAAGTTACAAGGGACATTTGTCATAAAAATTAATGTCCACAATACGTATTAGTTTAAATTTTTGGTTTAAGATATAACATGTAAGTTTTAAAAGGTTTTGAAAAACAATTTTTATAGAAACTAACCATCAACTCACACATGATATAATTAAAAAGCTTATTGCATTGTAATGGACAAGTACGCGTACACAGAGAACTTATCGGGATCGGAACACCTGGAGTCAATTCAGCAGAACACGATGACTGGGTTAAAGGAAAAAATATCGAGCTTCTAGTTTTTTTTTCAATATTTCCATATAAACCTTCATAAACTCTTAATCCCCGGCCACCGCCGTGCATTTAAAGATGAAAGTATAAAGGTCAACTTGGTTAATTTCCAGGCATGCAGAGAACTGCAAAGTATCTTGTTGTTAATCTTTTGTTTTGAATTTACGAATAACGTGGAAAAATCAATATTTTATTTTATTTTCTTTAGTTTATAAATAAAATCTCCATAACAAAAATGGTTCTGGAATACTTTGTTACAATATAGATTTCAAACAGCACCTGTATTTTATGAATTACCTCTGGGTATCGGCGATAAAATTGCAAAAGGTCTTTCTTAACTTGTGATACGTACAATGTATAACCTTGTTTTAAAGTTTTTTTGCTATGTATAGATTGTGTTCGTTGAAATAGTTAACATCATTACAAGCTGTAGAAAAGCGAACAAGCTACGAGATATAAATTCCGTTAGATGTTGCACAAGGAACATCTACGTCTAAAACTATATATATTAAATAAAACTCGTCTCTTTGGAAGTGTTCGCCTTATTAAGCTGTAGTCCTTTCAGATAAATTTATTGAATAGTGAAGGAAAATGGTTAATATTTAAATTTAATAAATCATCAAGGTACCTCGCGGTGTTGTTAAAAGCTGTTATAATGTTATCTTTATATTCGGTAAAAAGAGATCGCATAAAATCTCTTTCATAAAAGTTAAAAAATTTCAGCAACAAGCTTGAAAAGTGATGCACAATGGTACCCCATAAGGAAGCCTATAACTTCTAAAATATAGAAGTACCAAATCAAAAATAAACGTTATCCAGTAAGAAAGTTAGCGACAATATTAAATTAGGTCTTGACAGGTCCATAAATTATACTTATCATTAGAACCCTCTGTAAAATTCCTTTTGCTCAACACAAGCAATAAATGTTAGATTTTCTCTTGCAAACGTTTTCTCGACGAGACAGGTGATCTTGTCTCTTGTTAAATTATGACGAAGTAAAATGTAAAAAGTGGAAAAAAATCAGAAGTTGACGAACAGAACGCCTGCAAATATTTTATTTCAGCTTCTTTAGAACGTCACATGAGTTTTTATTAGACCAAAATAAATATTTGCCAGTGGTTTTAAAATCGTTTCGCAATACGTAATTAAATATTAGTATTTTGCTGTAGGACGTTAAGAGTTCGAATAATTAAGTTGTTGGGCAAGAACTGTAGTTGGGGATAAATCTTGCTTTATAAGATGTTAAGTGCATTTTAGGCAACCAATAAAACTAGGCATGTTATTTTGGTTTAGTTCAACACTGATTCTAACTTTTTCAATATGTTGAGTGTATGCAGCAACAACATCACTCTCTGGTAAAAAAATAAGTCATTGCATAAGCCCTTGTACTACACGTATAAGCTATTCAGTTTAAATATTAATATAGTGTATGCGTCATACTTTACATAATTACATTATTTGATTCCTTATTAGCAGGTGATAAAACAAATCTGTTGTGAAAGTCTTGAATTCCCCTTTTCAAATGACGAAAGTTAAAACCAAGTCGTAGCCGTAATAAAGCAATGTTTCTTTTAAAGAAAGAGGTAAGAGTGTGAATTTGTTGAGTAGTTGTTTTTTATTAGAAAAAGTATTAGGCTCAGCATGTTCTCGTTTGCACCATTTATTGCAAAAAGTGTTTAAATCAATGTCCGCACTACAGTTATTAATGTATATGTCCGTACATTTAGAATTTAAACTACTAATTCTGTAGTCAGATCCCCTGTAACGATATGAACGTTTTGAATTTTAAATATCTCATGATTTTGGTATAGTATCAACAATCTGTAAAGCAGAGGTAATTTTATCGTTACTGAAAATAAATGGAGTTCCTTTTTGACTTGTTGTATTTATAACAAACGATGAGTGTTTCAGTATGATTCTTGAAATAATTAGGCATAGCCGATGCAACAGTTTTATCTTGAGATGTACTTGGAAGTTCAATAAAAATATTCCTGTTCTTAAAAAACAAATTTTGAGGAACTGTATTAGACGGTTATATTCCAATTAAATGTGTGGTCTGAGAACATGTCGAGTGCAACACTTAGTAATGCTTGCAACTTCATAAAGAAGCTCTTTGCAACTTCTTCGAGTTTTAGAATTGGCAGATTTTACTAATTTTCTGAAAGCAAATTTTCTGTAGTATAACTTTTCCACATGTGAGTTTTTGATAATCATTAACTCGTGAACTCCATAAATAAGTTTCCAAAGATTAAAATTGTAAGAAACTATCATACAAACTAGAAATGGTACACTAAAAGAAAAAATACAAAGCGTTAAAAAAACCAGACAGCTTTTGTATAATATTCAAATTATGAAATTAAAAAGAAAACATGATTGCAGAAATGTAGAGTGGAAAAGTTCTTTGTTAATGCCATTCACGGCGACGATCAATACAGCATTTAGAAGCTTCCAATAAAATTTTTATGCGTTTAATACCAACTTATACATATCATTTTAATTACGGTTGGCTTATTAACCGGCCAATGGAGTATTGACCAGTCAATTGAGTATTGACCGGGTCTGTGGTCAATACTGGTCAATACTGGTAAAAAGTGGTCATTCTTTGTCAATAGTGGTCATAACAGGTCAATTAAATTTTATTTACAAGAAAACTGTCCAAAATGTTCTTAGATTCATTTAAACTCCTTAAGGCCCTTACAATAGCCACTGTAAGGGCCTAATTTGTACTTCATTATGGTTTAATATTTAATAATCCTTAAATAAACAAAACATCTTAATTGTTATGTCCCCATATTCAATAACCAAAGGAAGTGCAATTCATAATCCCTTAGTCTCCCAACCATCAATTGGAATACACATGTTTCAATTGACATGTGTATAACACCCACTTCATTGTTATTAGTTGACATGCTCCCATGTCCAATAAACAACCACGAAGTGGGACACAACACCCCTCCATCAGTCGTTATTCCTATTGATTTTGTTGTGAAAGTGTAATAGGTATTGTACATCCAAATGTATGGCGGTCAAGACAAGAACGTTCAAATGTAGTAGCGATAACTTATGTGAATTTGCAAGAAAGATTCTTCCGATGCCATGAAGCTGTGTCTCTTGAAATGATCTTTTTTTTCTCACTTTGGAACTGTGCAAACTAAACTCAGGAATACAATAGTATTCAAATAGCAGCAACATTTGTTGTTTAATAACAGTTCCTAAGGGTTAGTAATTAGCTCGAAAGGTAGAACAACATCTCCTAATCATGATCTGTGTAAACATGAAAACAGTGCACTCATTATTAATTGAGTGAACTATTTTTACAGCTGGTGATTATTAAATATGAAATATTGCTATGCGAGCATGTATATTAAATATTTATGCGAGAAAAGATGGAGGTGGTGCTATATGTTTCAATCATTTTGTTGGAATACTGTTGTGGGTAACACAAGTCCATTCTTCATTTCATTAAAACGAATTTGCATACACGCACGTACTCTGTTACTTGAGTAGAAATAAATTAAAAGTTTAGAGTTTTTTCTTCTTTTCTTTAATAAAATTCTTGAATTTCTCCCGGTTATTCGCAAAAACCATCTGTAAATTTAAAAAGAAAGGTTACCAACATGATATTTTACAGCGCTCTGCAGGCCTGGTGATTAACCCATCTACAGTTGATCATTATGCTTACCTCTTTGGTTGCACGACGAATCTTTTCTTTAAAGAACCTAGAAGCTCGATTTGTTTCTTTTATCCGTGCCATCGTGTTCTTGCTGATTTTACTCCAGGTGCTCTGGTCTCGGAAAGATCATTGAGTACCCGCCCTTTGGCTTTACAATGCTATTAAATTCTTATGTTTATATGTTTGTATGCTTTTGCATGCAACTTTGTTGAGTTGATGGGTGGGTTGGAGTTATTTCACCAAGACAATTTGTACTTGTTTTGTGATACGAGAACCTGTTGGGGCAAGTGTGAGGTTGGTGCATCCTAGAACCTGGTTTAAACCCCCAGTGGCAATTTGTTTTGCCACTGACCGTTCCAAGGCGGTATCCCCAAAGGTTCTCTTCTTTGTTAATTGTTTGTGGCGTCCTATTTGAATTGACATACATAATATAAATCATGCGCTCTCTCTTCCTCTCTTCTTTTTCGCTGCGTGGGGAGGCTGTGTTTTTTGAGTGTGGCGATTCCTGATATGCATATATTGCTTTTTTTGAAAACATGTTCAGTTGACCAGTATTGACCGGGATGGTTTTAACAGGTTAAAACCACCGGTTTAAACCAGGGGCGGTCGATTGGTGCCAAACATGTTTTACATGCAAGCTAACTACATCTAGATTGTGCGATCAACCAGATTTTGGCATGATTCCGCAATTTAATTTTCAAATGTCCGAAATATAGAATTCCATCGGACATCGATTTTTATACCTGTCGTGCGGAAATTGTAGAGTCTTTAAACTCTTTTTTGCATTAATAGGTGCAAAAGAGAACATACTGAGCCTAGCGCTCTTTCTTATTTGAAAAAAAAAAAACAACCATCAATAAACACATATTCAAAGTAATTAACACTCGTATATCGTAAATATCTGTAAATTTAAAAAGAAAGGTTACCAACATGATATTTTACAGCGATCTGCAGGCCTGGTGATTAACCCATCTACAGTTGATCATTATGCTTACCTCTTTGGTTGCACGACGGTGGCAGGGGTGTAAGAGTTTATGAAAGTTTATGGGGAAATCTTTTCTTAAAAGAACCTAAAAGCTCGATTTGTTTCTTTTATCCCTGTCATCGTGTTCTTGCTGATTTTACTCCAGGTGCTCTGGTCTCGGAAAGATCATTGAGTACCCGCCCTTTGGCTTTGCAATGCTATTAAATTCTTATGTTTATATGTTTGTATGCTTTTGCATGCAACATTGTTAAGCTGATGGGTGGGTTGGAGTTATTTCACCAAGACAATTTGTACTTGTTTTGTGATACGAGAACCTGTTGGGGCAAGTGTGAGGTTGGCGCACCCTAGAACCTGGTTTAAACCCCCAGTGGCAATTTGTTTTGCCACTGACCGTTCCAAGGCGGTATCCCCAAAGGTTCTCTTGTTTATTAATTGTTTGTGGCGTCCTATTTGAATTGACATACATATATAAAACATGCGCTCTCTCTATCTTCCTCTCTTCTTTTTCGCTGCGTGGGGAGGCTGTGTTTTTTTGAGTGTGGCGATTCCTGATATGCATATGTTGCTTTTCTATAAAGTAGCTTTATTATCTCCCCGACCTCGTTTTAACTCTTTTCATTTGAAAAGGGGATTTAAAGAATTTAACAACAGATTTGTTTTAAAACGTGCTGCTTAGGCTTTAAATAATGTAATTATAGTGTGCCCTATACACTGTATTAATTTTCAAACTGAAGAGCTTAATACTCAAGGTTTGACACAAATACTGTCAATATAATTGATATTCCTTTTTAAACAAAATACTTGTAGATACCATATCAGTATACTGACTTCTTCGCACGTGCGCGTTTTCTTGTAACATACGGCTAACACGTGCATTTAATTTTTTTTTCAATTAGTGCATAATACTAGAATACGAGTGTGATAAAATATAAAGTTATTATAAACAGTATTGCATTATTGACTGCACATTTTAACGATGTTTATATTTAGTAAAGCAAGTAATAAAAATCAAGTTATTAACACCTATTATAACAATCAATTGCTTTATGAAAAATGTTGAAACATGAAACATAACGAATAGGGGTGCAAGTAAAGTGTCAATATTCGGACTGGTATGTTTTTTTAACACATAATGTTTTAAAATATTTTGAAGGTCATGAATAGAACAATGAACACGCGATTTTCTTTTGATGTTACCATTAGTCCTTATCCCAAGTGACCTCGATTTTCGTTTTCGTATTTGAAGCAAACCAAAAATGTCAAAATCAGGGTTTTTTGAAATGTTGCCTTCTTGATAAATATTATCATTTAAACCAAGTGGATAGGGAGTTTGTAGTTTTTTATCCAATTATCTTCTGAAACAAGTCTTGCTCTAATTTTAAATGCTCTTGAAGCACTGTTATCAAATATAATTTTTTTTCCACAGGTTGAATATTTACGTGTTTTAAAGTGTGGCCTGATTGTTTAAAATGTTTATATAAATAAGTACTGATTTTATTATTGTTTCGTATTTTAGAACAGTGCTGGCAAAAACGTGTTTTCAAAGGGCATCCCGTCTGTCCTACATATTGAATGACACAATTTAAAGCGTTTCAAGTTAAAACATAAATTATATTATCTGTTAGTCAATCAATATCTGAATTAATATTTACTGAAAACAGTTTTTTTAGACAATAATTTGCTCAAAGTAACTACTTATTATTAACCTATTAATTTTAATACACAGTAATATCAGATTTTAAATAAAAGAAAACATTACCCTTTTACTTTGTAGAGATGCCTTTTTAGCCCCTGTGAGACCAGTGTAGATCCACATCAGCTGGCACATCTTTGCAGTCCGATTAGGATCTGCACTGTGTTCACCTTTTGTCAGAAATTACGTAATGAATCAAAAAGTGAAAATTTCAGAATCTGATCAGACATCATGGTTGTGCTGGTTGATCTGGATCTATACATTTCTTCCATTCCATAAAGTCGTTTTCATGTAGGAAAGGTTTAAGTCCACAAAATATTATCAGTTATCAGTTGGTAACAAACTTGTTTACCAGAAAGCAGCCTACATGTTCTCAAAGAAGAACATCAAATATTAATTAGTGTTTGTTTTGGGAATTTTGAGTGTTCTGTAATAATTATTACCATATTTTCTATCATGTGCACATTTCAACATGATTTTATAATCAAAACATGCATGTGGGGTACATGAATAACCAAATACACTTTTTACAAGGTGTCTGTTTTGTTTTATTTTGCACTTCTGATAAAATGTAACTAATTTGGCTCTGCATCAAAAATTGTGTTTAAGAAAATTAAAAAAAAGTTTGTCTAATCATTTAAATTGTTAAAACAAAATTGTAGATTGCCGTGAAGAGGAAGAAAAGATTTTTTGCCATGTTCAGTGTTTTGTTTTCATCTTTAAATACAGTCATATGAAAATCTGAAAATACTTGGAACTGTTTAATCTGGACTTTACCCTAAAAACTGGAAGTTACACTTATAACAAATACACTGATTTTTTTCTTTTGTATGTTTATGTTTCAGCATTTGTAACAGTAGAGGAATTTACATTTTTAATTTATGGTACATTTTAAAGAGAAATGTACATATTTTACAATGGTTCTGCCTACATTTCTGCAATTGAAAATATAACATCCAGAAAACACCAACTAGTATAAGCTTAAGAATTTGAAATTCACATTTTCAGCAGACGGAGATCCATAACTGATAATGGCATTTTATTTGCAATCATTTATTGCCAACTGAGTTCTTTTAAAAATGGTATCATACATTAAAAAAAGCAGTCATATCAAATATCCGTTTTACAGCCAGATTCAAATAATTGACTTAATTTTGATCAAGTAAAAACCAAAAAATGTACATCTGCATTAATTTTGTGAGAAGGAAATACGTTTTCATTTAGGCAATACTGTATAGATTTCAGAATGAACGTGTGGATCATATTTAAACGATAAGCTCAAAACATAACAATTGCTTCTTTGATCAAGTAAAACCAAAAAATGTACATCTGCATTTGTGATGTTTATGGAATATAAACAGAAACGACTGCAATTTTATCAACTATCATGAGTACATGTATGTCAAGATTTACAGAAAATAACTTTAAACCAAATACAGAGATGCATTACCAATTAAACAGAGACCATTAACGTACTAACATACCTGTAATTGTACGTATATGTATTAATAAACAAACTAAAAATTCAAATTCAATAAAACTTTTCTGATTTTACAATGCTAAACAAACAAAAAAAGTTATCCAACAGTTACGGAGGAAAAGTTACGGAGGAAAATGTATAAAGTAGGTGTATGGTGTTCATATTTTTGTAGATGTTAAAAGGTACATATCATCAAATTATATGAAACAGACTGTTTGCAATCTGTCTTAAACAAACAAATGCCAAATCAAGCATTTCAAGTGAAATAAGTTCATAAAATAAGAATGCAGACCTTTGTAAATCACTGTCTGTGCTAACAACAACACGGGTATTTTCATCGTGCCTGGTACTGCATCGTAATTCAACTGATTTCAAGGTTTATTAAATGTTGTGAGTTAAATTTTTTCACTTTTGTTTGTAATACTTTCATTTAAAATGTAATTTTAATAATAAAGCAATAGAGGCCAAGCTCAAGCAAAACCCATGCACCTGTCAAAATAAAAAGTAACCTGCACATATATATTTTGCAGTACAATAAGAGTATTTGTTTGAATTTTAACAAACAATTTGGAGTACTTAATACGTATCAATTGCAATGGAGGAACGTTTTTTAAATAAAAACTCATGTGTTCAGCTTACATTTAGACACAAGTTATTCGAGGATAAATTAATAATCGTGCATATTTTTCCGTTACTTTTCTAGCTTCCTCCGTAACTTTCTTCCGTAGCCCAAAATTACAAGGGTAAATTTTAATTATCTTATCACTTCTGACCATATTACTTGATGGCTTCTGTGATAATAATGAGGCAGTCAGTTGATAACAACAATTTAATTAGCCCTAGAAGCAATCATGATACTTTTGGTTACGGAAGAAAACATTACGAAGGAAATTTTTTAAACATTTTTTTTACTTATATTTGCAATAAATAATACTGATTTAGTGATGGTATGTATAAATCAATTGATAATCATGTAATTGATGTAAACTGTTTGATCAATTGAATGAACATAGATTTAAAGAAGTGAAATACACAGTGACGGAGGAAAATTTTATTATCGGACATCAACAATTTAGTGTTAAGGCAATGACCAACAAAAATATATATAAAAAACGCAGGTGTTTTAATTTTAAATACATAAAATTTGATGATTCTATAAAATATTTTTGCCTTTATAACTGTTTTTATCTTATGTAATGCCATCAGCAGTGAGGTTTAAAAATGTTTACGGTAGGAAAATAGTTTTTTGGCGACATCCCTTAAAACCAGTGTCATTGTTTGAATTGGTATCCAATTGCAACAGAACTTTCTTATATCATATTTTCACGTGCCTTAAACATAAAAAACAACACATTTCTTAATTGCCAATCATCATATTTCAACAATTTTACTGTAAAAATTGATGTTTTACCTGGCGACATACAAAAAGCGATGTTACTAGACATTTAGCATACTATAAAACTTAAAGGAAGTAACATAAATGGCTATCTCAGTGATGTTTGTATTATGAAAACATCAGATCTCTCCCCAAAATAGCAATATTTATTTTTAGAGTTTTAACTTTGAAGATTTGGTCGTCCAAAGGCTGGCGACATGTTTTTCTCAAAATTGAGTCATTTTTTTTATCTGGCTGTTTATCTAAAAATTCTGACGGGAAATGGGAATATTTATGAGTGTTCATATTAAAATATAATTGACAATTTATTGCGGTCGGATATACACGCATACGGATTGTAAATAGATAACATACAATGTACGAGTAAAGCCCTTCGTCTTATCACCCTTAAATAAATAAGTTTTTATCAAATGCATTCATTACTGCAATAAATTATTAGTTTCAATGGCTCTCCGAAAGGCAAATCATTTATTATGCCATTATGCTCCTGAAATCGAACAAGACATTGCATAGTTGAAATTTGCTATAAGAAATTGAGGTTATTTTTAATATACTACCTAACGTCTGCTAAGCACCAAGAATATTTGAGTACATATCTGTTGCTTTATGGAATTTATACATTTATTTGTTTTACGCACCTGATAAGCTATTTATAAACCAATACAGACAAATGATTTACAAACTACAATGAGTTTTCAGAGTTTATTTAGAATTAGATTGAAAGCAATGAATTCTTGCCAGACACATATGTAAAGGTCTGCATCCGACAATGCCTTCTTACCTTCGCATAAATTATTCTTCAAATAAAAGTAACGATCGTGAACCCGGGGCTAGGCGGCCTGGGCAGTAATATGCATTCCCATTACTGCCCATGAACAGGCTCAATCAAACCGAGCCTGCAGTATTTTCATATTTGTCGTCTTCGGTGGCTTTCAAAATTCCCTTTTCATCTATTTCTACAAATGCCTAGTAAATTACATGTATGCAGCGTAAGGTGAACACTATGAAAAATACATGGTCACCTCGTTTGTACGAGAGTTATTCAAGTTTATGTGTACACTTGGGATCTTCTTGATACATGTACATTACTAAATGATTACTTATGTTAATATAATGAAGACTATATAATGTTTGGCAAACTTGATGCTTATCAAACTTTGAGTTGTATATTATTAAAGAAACGAACATTTGAAGTTTTGTATTGATTGTTTGCTTAAATATTTCACATAGTTATTACATCGACAATAACATTTGTCGGTTTAGAAACTATTACATTATGTGACCGAACGAGGAGGATGGATGAGAATTCTGAGAGGATAATATCTGAAGGAGTAAGTTACCCTGGCATGTAAACCGATTGCATAACTGGTATTCAACAAAGTCTCCATAACAATATTCCCCGCCATTGCTTGGTTTTGGGTTGGTACAGGAACGATTTCGTGATTTCATTCCTGTGTTACACGATGCAGAACAATCACTCCATGATCCATAAGGACTCCACCCGCCTTCAACTTTTGTAAGAGATTTTAAATAAAACATTAAAATATGTATGCATTTTGTATTCTTAAATACTGTATTGCATCATCAAAAGTAATGTTGTCATTTTAATTATGAATTTACACTGTGTAGATTAAACATGAAATCAAAATATAGAAATGCATGATAAAGCATTTAAAAACGTGTTTAACTGCAGTCTCTTGCGTTACTTAATTAGTTCAGTTTTTTTTTTCGTACATCAGGCATATGGCTTGCGAAAAAAAAAAACAACCTTTGTTTCACCATTTAACGCCAAGGTCGTTGGGATCCACAATTATTTTTAAAGCAAGACTGCTACTGGAGTCAACAAATCAAACTTTTTAAAATTATCGAAATAAGCCATTTAGAAATCTAGATCCAAGCCGATAGTATCACTCTGCACAAATGTATACAAGAAAACCGCAACTATTGTAAATAGTAATGCAGACATCTAATTTTAACGTAAAGACATCTAATTTTAACGCAAATACTTCGCTTTGTGTGCATGTAAGGCATTAACATTTTTTGTTTATACTTTGATAAAAAATAAAATTTATTTATTAAATGAAAAAAGTCTGTACCTACTTATTCACACAATCACTGAGCAATGGATGCACATTATCGTTTGAAATGTCCAGGAAATTTTCGTCAAGTTTTAAACTCGACACTGTTTCTATGCATCGCGATTCACCAATTGTTTTTTTACCAGTCGTTTTACCTTTTCAAATATTACTTGTATAGAGGTAGATCATAATGCCTCCATTATATAATTTTTATTCTTAAGTATTTACCTTTACACAACCAATTATTGCATATTCGATATTCGATAGTATCTCCGTAGCATTGTTTTCCAGCGGTTTGATCAGAACATGTTCTATTCCGACGTTGCATGCCATAACCACAGGTAACAGAGCACTGACCCCAAGCCTCCCAGTCGTTCCAAGACCCATCCGATTCTAAAAAAGTAAACAAAACATAAATTTCTTTGAAACTATCCAAATTTTAGTTGTATTCAAGGAGTGCACCCAATGTTTTCATATGTTAGACAGTTCGTCAACTAATTCCGATTATGAACCAGTTCCGGTTAACTTTTTATTTCCTATCTCGTGAAAGAAATATTTCAATAAAATGTCGCGATAAAAAGCATTTGAACTAAATATTGACGATTTTTTACCTTTGATCATTTGTTTACTTCTGGTCAAGCGCCGCATCCACAGACTATAGCAGACGCTTGTGTGCATAAATCGGCAACTCGTAGCAGGTTAAACTAAACTTAAATGGCCTTCAAACGAAAAAACACAGTACTATACAATATTGTATTGTATTATGGTCCTACAATCACAAGCCATATCGTGTAAATTAATATCTGCATTTTGTTTTTGTAACAGTTTCAGTGAGGCAAGCGTTTCAACTAACTGCGGATAACTAATTGTGAGTTAGCAGGAAGTGTAGATTCCAGAGTTGGAATTATTTTCAACTGATAAATAGACTTGGCGGCCGTAAAAAGTCTCTCCGTACATTTAGTCAGTCCTGTTATCAGCAAAAATAACCCGTTACCGATGTCATGCAGTGATTGTTATATAAGGGCTATCCGATCAATCTTGGGGTTGTCCCGGTTAGCTCATTTGGTTGCGTCGCAAGAATTGCAGGGCTATGCGCTGTCGCCGTGACGGTGCGGGTTCGCTCCCATCCAGTGACACTATCATTTTAAGCTAGAGGATGTGGCTCTTAAGCTAGTTCACGACACCCTACTTCTGAAATAGCATATACAAAGATGGTAGTGTTCGTACAAGTAATTGGGTCGCCAGTATCTAGCAACCCACTATGGCCAGCTCGACATAATGAGGGGTGGTGTAGTGCTACCATGTAATTTTATCATTCTACCACATGCAAAGATGATTTTAAGGCTGTATCTGATGCACTCAGTGCATTACCTGAAGACTATTACATTAACCTACTGATGTAATGAGTGCTTTTGGTGAACTTGTGATGTACCCCGATTTATATTCGGAACCGATTGAATTAATCATAAATGGTTTAAATGTGTCTGCCAATAATAGCTATCTTTGTGAAAGTTAACACATACATTGAACGAAACTAAAATAATTGCAACTTAAATTTGGTAAGAAATCTTGCATATTATATAACAAAATACAAAATTCAGATTATTGCTTTTAATTTATTTTTCTACATCGAATAAAAAGATTAACCAGAACTGGTTGATAAACAGTTTCAGTACTGTTTTATTGAATTTGTATTAGAAATGTAAGTATAAGTGTATGGACAGGAACTGTAACCCGAGTCAGTGAATATGTGGGAAGGTCTCTTTTTTCTTTCGTACAACAAACATATATAATGTAATTAGCAGGGTTTCGCTACTCGTACTCGTACTTGTATTCGTACTTACCCGAGTACCAAATTAAAATTTCAAGTACACAGTAGGACTCAGTTCTCATCTTAAATTATGAGTACAAGTACTCGTACTTACTGAAGCACTGAAGAAAAATGGTCAGTACATATCAGTACTTTACGAGAATTTATGAGTACGTTCATCAATGAAATAATATGAAGTTAAATAAAACATAAGCTAATAAACTGTATACATGTATATAAATGTAATCATGATAAATGATAGTGTCTCTAGCTGGGAGCGAACCCGACCCGTCACTGCGACAGCGCAAAGCCTTGCAATTCCTGCGACGCAACCAACTGAGCTAATCGGGACAACCCCCAAAAAGGTTGATCGGAAGCCCTGATATACGTTACAATCACTGCATGACATCGGTACCGGTTTATTTTACCGATAACAGTACTGACCTTACGTACGGGGAGACTTTTTACGGCCGCCACACTGAACAAATAGCGTTACTGTGAATTACAAAGAAATAACTGATTAATATCAATATATTGAGCAGGGTAATAAAACAACATTTGTACATGATGTTTTGTATTTACTTAGAGAAAAATATATGGGTGGTCGGGGGCGGATGTTGATATTTGCCCCGCTAAATGGATAAAATTCCTCTAGCGGGCCAATTATCAACATCCACCCATGAATTGTTCTGTATAATACATATGTCAGTTTTCCCTCGATAACTGTATCGGTGATATCCGAGGTTTAACTTACCCGCAGGGCAAAGGGAAATAATTATGTTAGAAGTTGTTTATTTTTCTTACATCACTCTTCGTTTTGGAAATGGTGGATTTGTTTTCCTTACTGTCAATAAACATTCTAGCTTCTTCCTCGGTTAAATGATTGTTTTCTCGAGCCCTCTTAGCAATAATTCCATCTAAATCTAGAATTCTATTTGCGAGCGACTCCAGCGTACGCTCACCCGTGGCCATTTTGCTGTCGTCGGGATTGCCGCTAATGACGTTATGCAAAACCAAGCATTGCACGTGCGTCTTTTCCAAGGGCTTTTATCGCATAATAGCCCTCCACGTGCGGGGCAATTATGCGATAATATCTGCCGAGGTCAAGTAATAATATTTCCAACGTAAATTTGTTACTATATTTAGTAACACATTATTTGTTTTTTATTCAATTTCATGCATTATACATAACTCATTATAGTTGTCAATGGTTGAAATACCTTTTGCGAGACCAGATAGGTGTAGAGGACACTTTTAAAAGGCCAATGATGTGACTATGCATTATTTGTTACTATCGGCAGTTGAACTAGTTGTTTTTGGTCACAGTTGTATTTCAGAAATGGATTACTTATGATTTCTGTATGTGTTTATATATTTTTGTCTAGTGACAATATCAGTTATAAGACTTTTATTACTTTATTATAAATAAAATTGTACAAGCATACCACATTTGAGTAAGTGAACAGTATAGTAATGAGTATACTATATTATTATTAAAATACCTAAAGTTTTGTACTCGGAAAATACTTATGAGTACATAAAGTAGTGCTCAGTACTTACTTAAATACACTCACAAAAGTAAGTATTCAGTACTTACTCGAGTACCTCAAAAGAATTCAGTACTCAGTACTTACTTAAGTACTGAACCTCAGTACTCAGCGAAACCCTGGTAATTATTTATTGACAAACCGTTTAAAAATACACTTTGTTGAACTAAGAATCCAAACGACATTTTAAAACCTATTAAAAGCGTCACCTTATCAGTTTTGGCACACTCAGTATGAACTTTCGGTTTTTATCTTGTAAGAGCCACTTCCTCTTGATTTAAACAGAGTAAAATTACCTGTGATAAAAATGTGGATGATAAATCATTAATACAGAGATATCTTAAAGGTATATTTGGTACAAGTTTTACCATTTAGATAATTTATGTGTTTAAACAGAACAAGTATCATAAAACATCACGAAACACCTTGTATTTGCAATTTTTATCCCAATGATTGAGGATAAAAACATCAAAATAAAATCGCCTACCTTTTAACATGCAGATATTTTTAGACTATCATGATATCTTCATAGTAGAAAGGTGATATTGAATAATTCCGTTTTACTTAAATTTTCTGAATTGCATTCTCTTAAATTCTATTGTAATGGTAATGTAAGTGTAATTATACAAGAACAGAAATTCAGGAATCTATGAAATATAAAAAACTCATTTATACAAAATAATGGACAGAGTAATTCTTTGATTCACACAACTAATATCCTTCCACTTGTTTTTATTGTGTGAGCACTAAAAATTTATTTATAGATTTGTTAAAAACGGAACAGAAATAGTGAAAGCCAGTTCACTATTACAGCAAAATGTAGCTTAACTAGATAGGTTCCATAACCACAAGAGACAAGGCCCCAATATAATAAAACTTAGAATCGAGATCATTCCTAAATGTAATCAGATTGCCGGAGCTTTTAGATTGCTCTAATATCTCTTGTGTGTGATGTTGGGCCCTGTTATTATCACAACACTTAATTATAGTACGGGGATATATATTTGGTCACTAAGGACAACGTGAGGTTGCACTATAAACTTGTTGCAAATAAAATAATGTATATTTTACATAAATGTTTACTTACTTTTCGAATTTGAATCACTAATGATTAAGAACACTGCAATCGCCACGATCCCGAGAAACAGTAGCACTTGAATTACCAGTATTATGTATATTAGTTGACTGTTAAATTGTCCACAAGCACTCCTCTTGGAAGTTTGTTCCGATGGTAATTTCGTTGTTTCTCTTAAAATTTCATATTCATGACACTCTTCGTTTTTAATCGTAGGTTTATTATCGGGTATAAAACTGATATTTTCATATCGTGTTGTTGATTTTAATTTGTCCTTTTGTCGGTTAAATGAAACTTTGCCTTTTTGTTCACAAAGTTCTCCATTTCCTTTTATTTCTGTAAAATCCATTACACTTTAAAGTGACGTTGTTAACTAAATATGTCCTTCATTTTCAAAATTCTACATTAAGTTTTATCTGCCTTGGTCAAACAAGGTGACTTAAAATCCTTGATTCAATGGAATTTTAAACTTCCGTTTTACCGATAGAGGTGTATTACCATTTTATTGCTCTATAGTTTTACCGGGGTGACTGTCTTTTAAAAACAAATTTCTCGTTTTTGTTGGACAAATGTACAATCGCTAACAGCAACAACATAAACGGTGACATTGAGAATGATATTATTAGTAACAACATACTCTAAATGTTATTGCATTGACTATTAGTTTCAGCGGCCGATGCGGGCAACAATTATAATCCTATAGTCCTATTATAATCCTTTAAGAATCCTGTAGGTAATTAGGGAAACATATAATGCAACAGGAATTAAAAAAACATGTCCAATCGAAATCGACATTCTGCAATTCGATTAAAAAAAACGACATGGATCCCGTTCAGCGTCGGAGTCGGTGGCTTCCCATTATCCAAACAACGCAATCACAGAGATAAGCCAATCTGTGTATGAAGCACAATATTGGCACCAAATGGCATTAATAAATATCTGTTTCAATATGTTAAGCTAACTTAGGTGAGGCCTATCACCCATCCAGACCGGAGTCTGTAAGGTTCGGCTGGTTTTGCTCTGAGTTTTCACAATGCACCGAACCCAAAAATCAGACAATGTCGGTGCCAAGGCTGGCATCAAACAATTATTTAATGCGTTGGTTTTGATTTGGCGACTTGTGAAAGGCAATTTGGAGAATCAAGTGTGAAGTTGTTGCAGCTTGGTGCCTGGTTTACACGCCGATGGCAAAATATTTTGCAACTGACCGTTCCAAGGCAATTAACCATCATGTTACATTTTTGTTGTTTGCGGTGTAAGTTTGAAACTGATTATCTCGTAAATACAGCCTGTCGTTTTCTCTGCAACATTGTTAAGCTGTTGGGTGTGTTGGAGTTTCACCAAGACAACTTGTACTTTTTTTGTGATAGCAGAACCTGTTGGGGCAAGTGTGAGGTTGGTGCACCCTAGAACTCGGTTGAAACTCCCAGTGGCAATGTTTTTTTGCTGCTGACCGTTCCACGCGGTAACCACAAAGGTTCTCTTTTTCGTTAATTGTTTGTGGCGTCTTATTTGAATAGACATACTTATAACAAATATGCTCTTTCTTCCTCTTTTCTTTTTTTGCTGCGTGGAGTGGCTGTATTTTGTGAGTGAGGCCATTCCTGATATTCATATATAATTTTTTGGTGAATGACTGTGTGGTTAGTCCGTGTTATAGTGATGTTTAGATACTTAGTCTAACAACTTTTACAGGGGTGTGCGATTTGTTTGTTGTTTTTTTTTTACTTTTGTTCGGGGGGATGGGTGTGTTGGAAGTTGAGGTGGGGGCTGGGTTATTTGGGGTGAGGGTTACTTGTGTTGATGTTTTGATAAGCACACATTATACTAGCTTTTATAGGGAAGAGATATACCCAATTTGCAAATGTTACTTAACATTTATATTCAAAATTTATTTTGCTATAAAACAAAATCCAGACATGATAGAACAGAACTTTATTTTTTTATCAATTTGTTTGTTTGTTTGGGGTTTAACGCCTGGTTTCAACACCTTTCTGGTAATATCCCGGCGGTCAGTCCACCTAACCGTTGTTCCTGGGTCTCTAACCTGTACTAACCAATTTCTCCGCAAGCGACTGACTGCTTCCTCACTTGAATCATATTTTTTTTTATCAAGGTACGTGACAAACAACACATTGTAATCATGGAAATTAATGGAACACATTGTATAACGACAGATTTGTTTCGGTTCCTGTTAAAACAACAACAACAACAACAGCAGCAGCAACCACACCAACAGCGATCAGTGCATATGTATAACTTGATACTAATTTAATATTTGAAATATAAAAAGTGAAATCATCTTTGAAGACTAGACAGGAACAATTGGCTCTCTGCTTCCAACATATTGAAATACATTTTACTATGATCTCAGAAAACAGTCCATAAAAAACGAAAAGAAGGATAGTATTATGTAAATTATAGTTGCCATACATTAATTCATTTTTGCGACATATACGTAATTGATTCGGTGTTTAGTGTGTCTTTGTTGTTATTCACTCGCTATTATTGAATTTATTAAAAAAAAGTGTATTGCAAAATGTGTAAATGAATTGTTATACATGTATACATTGAAGTTGTATGCTCAATAAAATAGTAAGCGGGACAAAAGAAACAAATCTATGTTAATACTAACATATGTTGGATCGAATTTATTTTTTAAAACATTCAATACGTTGAGTCATAAGGAAGGGCGGTATCCCGTGGTTACAGTAATTCTATATTTTTATCAAAATAATTATGAAATTAAGTTGGTTGGGAGGGTAAACAACGTTCAATCCGTACCCGGTATAAAAGCATGCAAACCATATAAAATTATTGGTCGAATGACCGTAGGGAACAGTCCCGGCTTATAATGACCCTTTACTATTGTTACACTCTGATCTAATACAATGATTTACTTTGTATTTCATGATGCCGACATGGTATTTACCTCTATTACGACAGACTTCACGTGACGACGCCACGGTCACCACCTCTATTTCGACGAATTACACGGGCTATCCCTGACGTTGAATGAATATGGCATGTCGTCGTGCAATGTGGTCTACTTTCAAGTTCACAAAAAAGCTGGTGGCTTTTACTTTGAACATCATTTACATGGTACAGTAATAAACCCAGCAAGCACAGGTATATCGGGACAATATAGGCTTGATGATAGCAGTTTATGTTATTGGTCCGATATATTCCCGATATAAGCATCCAACTGTGTAGTGCAATTATATTGTGAAAATATGTTACGTTCTATATTTTATTGATATTTGCCATATTGTCCGTCAAATATTAGCATCAATTTCTCATACTAATTCTCATTTTAAAAAGTCGGATCTTTCAATATCGGCCCGATTGCGGTGTGATATACGAACGTACATCCAAAGATCGACAACTCTGCGGGGAGGGTGTCAGATACAGAAATGAAGGAGACACGTTGGAAACCGGCAATTTTATGTTCTATATTATTTTTAAAATTCGATCTGGTAAAAAATTTAATATTGTGAAATTATTCGTACAAAAAATGTTGAACTTTTAATAAGTTTATTCTCTTCATTCACTTCGGGACTAGCTGCGAGGTATGCAACACGAAATTCAAAATTGCAATACTTTTAGTGATATACTGGAAAAGTGCCAGTTAGCTTTGAAATTATACTGAATCATTTATTGTAGTTCCTATTTTCAGTCATTTTTCTTCCCGTTTTATTATGTTACGTTTTCAGTAAATGTGCTGGCACATCAGTTTACAATTGTCACAATTTTTCGCGACTTTGTTCTATGTAAAATCAAAATAGGATTAGATAAAGTTTATTAAACCATTAATGATTGTAGATGAGTCAAGTAAAAAGATCACATTTTATCTGATTTTTTTTAATCATTGTGTTAATTTTTGCAAGAATGACTGTGCAGGGAAAAATGCTCTTTTCTAGAGCCGATAATAAAATTTGATGCCAAGCTGATATAGAAATCTGATGATGGGTCAATAAAGAAATCTGATGATGGGTGGATATAAAAATCTGATGATGAGTCGATATAAAAATCTGATGACGGGCCAATGTCGATTTTATCTACGGACAATATCGGCTTGATGTCGGAAAGTGTGTTGGGCCGATATTACATCAACTTTGCAAGGCCGATTGTGGACCGATATCTATTTCTGATGATGGGCCGATATTGAAGACATTACCGGTCCATTGTTAGCTCGATATATAATGCTTGCTGGGAAATGTCCTTTGAATCGTTTTCTTTAAATTTAAAACGTCGTGACCTTATGTTCGTCGATCGGTATTGTGGATTGCTCTTCATCTACACACAATATTAGTAATCAAAGGCTCCCCGTTTTTCCAAGTTTAATCCGAGTGATTATAAACACTGATAAAGACATCAGTTAGCAGTTAAGAGAGTATGTATTCATTTAGATTAAACTCCGTATATCGGAGATGCTTTATCCTAGGCTATATGGTAGTTCCTGATTATTTATTCATTTTTGTACAAAAATATCGATACGCACTGGTCACATGGTTACGAATAGCCATATCAATTCAGATAGGCAGGAAAAAATCAAATTAAACAATAAAAGTCTATTCAGCTCAGTAAAATTAAACAATAAAAGTCTATTCAGCTCAGTAAAAAATTTGTTTATCAGTTATCAGCGTGTACAAGAAAACCTGTAAAACTAGTTTCAGAAGCGAACTCTTTGGAGTTTTGGCAGGATTTTAAAGACACGGTATCTCCGGGAATGAGATGGTACAAGATGGCATTTGTTCCGGATGGATTGCTCCTTGCGTCTACATCGTTAGCATATCCAGCAACAGTTTGCATAATACCGTTTTTATAAAAGTAACAATATAGAATTTCAGTTGTTAATATACTTCTAACTATTGTATTGCTAAAGAAGTAGAGACCCGACTGTTGACAAACAAATTCACCAGTTGTCATGTTGAACGCACCTGCCGAATTTTCTACAATGAGACTGAACTTTAGTGTCGACGATGAGCCTCCACCAGTGCCGGGTACAGGAGCGTATACGGAAAATCCAATACCGGTACCTAAAAAACAAACAAAAACACAGACAACTTCATAGATAATCCATCGTGCTATGTTACATTTGTATCACTGATAATAAATTGAAGTGATGCGATAAAAACAGCAAATATATTTAGCTATCTTTTGTGCTGTTTTTTTTTTTTTAAATTGATCATTTTATTACCCATGCCCATTTTCTTCTCTGCTTTTTGGCTGTGTGGGGTGGCTGCGTCTTCGGGATGTGGTCATTCCTGATATGCATATTTCACTTAAATTACTATGATTTTTCACATGCGTGTTTACGTGTTATGCAAGTTTCTGCTTTTGTGATTTTAATACATTGTATTTCCCCGAATTTAATTTATCATGCTTACGTATCACAGAATAATGTAAGCTAAAGGCAAAGGTTAATCAGCAGGTGATTAAAAACCAAGTGGTAAACTTGTGGGATATTGAAACTATATAAATATAAACAAGTCAAAATACTGAAACAAAGTTAGTGTAAGGAGTACTTTTACAAACTAAATTATGTTGCGTAACTACCATAAATCGTGTTTGTAGACAGCATTGGTTAAATGTACGGGACAAATTTGACAGCCGTCACATGGCACAAACAACGCTTCTAACTGTGATATTAAAAAAGATAAAATGAAACTTTGGAAGCAACCGACCAAATCTTTGGTACTTTTGCAGGATCACATGGATTAAGCTTATTCGTGGGCTGTAAATGCATATTGCTTTCCATGCCGCCTAGTCCCTATTTGAGCGCAACACATTTTCTACGCGTTGAGTAAATAGTAAACAGATCTTTATCTAAATATTTTTTTATAATTATATGATATGATATTTTATAAGTTAAAGGGATCTGCTTTTTTCAAAAGATTGGCCATTTTTTGCACTAAAATTAAGGATATGTTCAAACTATACCGATGTTAAGAAACACAACTTTCTAAAACACATGTATATGCTCTTAAAAGAGTTGTTTTCGCCAAGACTGTCCACAAAAGAAAATTAAAACTCGCCGAGTTTCTTGACACACAACCGCTTTGCATAATAAGGTGCACTGACATTGCACTGCTAACGTACCGATGCTTTTGTAAACAATTGTTGATCAGATGTTTTAACGAATTCTTGCCTCAACGCCTGTTTTGATGAAATTTACAAATGATTTCCATTTACTAATACATGTAAGTATATGAAGATTAAGATAAATTAACTTACTCCTAGTTTTTATTGTAGCCAGGTCGCTTATATTTTTTTAAATTTCGTGTGATATCTGCAATTTGTAGTTCCATGTTGTGCATATTCATTGCTTAAATTTGCCGTTTCTTTTTTTCGTTTTAAGTTGGATAAATCTCCTGATAGATGATCTATCCTATTCTCTAGAAAAAAAATCTTTGCCGTCTCGTTCATTAGCCGTTCATTAACAGTTCCCGATACTTGATCTAACGTGCTCTGTAATAGTGAATATTTCGCTGAAATGTTCACACTACTTTCCGATACATGATCTAAGGCCCCAGTTACACAGACGGTCGGTGCCCAATATGTTATTTTATTTTAAGTTACTCCCTGTTTTGGTCGGTTGCCATGCGTGAGGTTTTCTGTGTAACCGGTCATCGGTGATGGACAAGTGTTCAATCGGCTAAATAAATATTTCATAGGTTGCTGGTAGGAGACCGAAACCAACTCAAACGGGAATGGGTCGGTGATAAGTATGATTTCATCGGTAAAAATCTTGAAATACTATCGGTGTTTGTCGTTTGTAAATCGGAGCTAAATCGGGCGTAACGTTGATAAATCGGTGTTTAATAGCTAATCGTCAGTGGTTAAACACTTTCCGTCAGATATGGCCGGTGATTCATATTTGGTTATCTTTGTTTGATCGGTGAAATCGGTGATTAAGAGCTTGCATATCTCGTGATATAGGTTGCCGTCGGTTCTTTTCTTCAAAAAACTATGTTTAAGGGATGAGAACCGATGATTTTTTCAGTTTACCGAAAAACATCACCGATGACATGACGGCAGCAGTCGATTGGTCACAGATTAAATCGCTATTAACCACCGATCAAAACCGACAAAATCCCACGCTTTAATTCTCATCTTTTTTTCTATCGGTGGTAGGTATTAGTTGATCGGTTGCTTATCGGTGGCCCATCGGCGATATCGGTTGTAGACAGGTTGTCGATAATTGTAGACAGGCTGTAGATCGGTTATTTGTAAAAATATTCACCGATCGAGAATTTTAAACATGTTCAAAAATCCCAATCGGTTGTTTTTCACCGACAGAACTTATCTTTTCTCAAGAGCAGTTGATCGGTGGCAAACAGGTGACCAAAAGGTGATATCGGTGTTTAATACGTTGTCATCGGTTCACTCCATAATTTGGCTGAAAAACTCACCGATTACTCACCGATGGCTCTGTGTAACTGGGGTGTAACTAGCGCTCTTATATTACTTTTTTGCTAACATGTTTGCTAACTGATCATGAAGTATTTGATTTTGAATTCGTAAATGTTCAAGTTCTTTATTTCCCTTTTCCATTTCACTGCTTACAGCGATATCGTATTGCTTCAGTTTGTTTATTTCATTCTCCGTCGCATTCAGCCTCTCCTCGGGTTGACATCTGATCCTCTTTTCTTAAAAGATCAAATTCATCAAATCGCGTATTGCGGTGTCCCCAGTAGAAGCTGCTGTGGTTGTGTTGTATGAAAAGTTTTGAACTAAAATGTCAAAACTGAATGTATAAATATTTGAAAGAAACTAATGTTTCGCAGCATTTTGTTAGAAATGAAACCGATTTCCCTCAAAGAGGTTTTAAACTGCTAGGTTTGTTATCAATGACATTTGGAACCAACGGATATAAAGGCCGACAGCGTACAGATAAAACAGGCCATTAGCATTTTATCCATCGTTATTAAAATGGTCATTTAACACACTTTAATATATTTCACTATATTTCACGGGTATGAAATAAATAGAAGAAAAGGGAACGATGAAAGGCACCGAACACGATACACATGAAAATATTGCGGGCTCAGTTTGGTTGTGCCTGTTCATGAATAGTAATGGAAATGCATATTACTGTCCTCATCGCCTAGCTTCTGTTTGAGCGCAACTCAATATTTTCACCAATAAACAGTGCAACTTTGATCTATGCCAAACGACTGTATGCGTATGGCGGTGAACATCGGACCTTCAATACGGTATTTTCAGATTGATACCTTTATGCGGCGTTTGGTCTCCAGATAAAAGAATGGGTTTGCCCTTAACACCTGTTAAACAATGAAAACAATGGGCGGAACGAAACAAAATAAAATTTTAACAGGAGATTTGAAAATACAAATCCTGCATATCAGACGCCAAAGACAAAATTTTAAAACAGCAGGAAGTATATCCTTGGGGTAATTGAACATATCCGAATTTTTATCCTACCACTATCTATTTATTTCGCGAAGTCGGCCTGACATGTAAACTTGACGTCCCATTTGTATTAAGAGAGAGTCTAGTATTATAATCCATTTGAAACAGGAGCCGCTGTAATTAAAACTGACGTCATTTTCGAGATAAACATTCCTTCCGGCATGACAAGTGTGTAATCAATATTGGACATATTTTTTGGATTGGATTAGACTAAAATGTGTTTTAATTGTTGCTTTTTCTGAACTGATGGATTTTTATGCTTGAAGACAAGAAATCCCGGATCCCGATGATTCAATGCCTGCGTCTATGCCATTCGAAATAAAAACTGAAATGGCTTTGTTGCTGGTGTTAAATTTCAACTGACTGAAGAAAGGAAAAAAAAAGACTCTTCTTTTGGACAAGAAAATACAGAGACTATCTTTTTTTCAAGTAGGCTAGTCAGCTGGAAAAAAAGTAGAAACTGGATGTTGCACATTGGACATGTTGAAAGCCTACGACCTGTAAACCCGCTGTTTATTATGACAGGTTTGTTGACTGTTCCCAATGGTTTTTGCAAAAAAATTTTTGTTTCAAATTCTTAAAGACACCCCTCATATTTCTTTGATATTTCAGTATTCTCTACACATTATAAAAGTGAAAACAATTTAAACAAAATGGCCGAATTCGTACAGAATTTCTTCTCCAGGACAGATGTATTCATACGCCATCAACAGATGTTCATTCTTTTTAAAATCAAGGAAAAATCTCGTTTTTCGTTTCAAGTGAAAAAAGAGAAAAAATAGGTAGTGGTGGTAGGATAAATATAATATTAAGTAACTGTCCTACCAAGCTTAAATGTATTAGGATCGTCTCCGAAAAATATACAGGGCTCGGCAGAGCCTCGCCCTGTATATTTTTCTCCAACTCGCCTAATAAATTCAAGCTTGGTAAGACAGTAACTTAATATTCTATATATATTATATTGGATATTAAAGGTTTGAAACCACCTGTAAATAAACTGGCCGAAATATATTTTACAAATATAATATTAGAAGTACCATTAACATAGTTACTGATAACAACGCTGTATATACGGGGAGAAATCTTACAGCTGTCACACGGCACAACCAAGAACGTGAAAATGGAAAAATTCAATCACCGACGTTAAAAAACGTTTTACGGGTAGATGACAACCGGTGACAGGTTTTCCTGCTTAAAAGAATGTCTGAAACAATACATATATTTTTTCTTGCAAACCGTTAATTCATCATTACATTTTGTTTCCACACACTGAAATGACGAAGTGAATAAACTTAATTAATTTTCTAAATGATGTAACTAAAATAAATACATGACGATAAATGATTCATGAAATGACGTCACTGATATAAGAACGCAAACGGTAACTTTTCCTAAGGTAAGGAAAGGAATTTGGTCTAAAGATTAATTTGATGTAAACAAGTTATGAAAGACACAAACACACAAACAAAACACATGGATTGATGAAAGAAAATTAAAGGTTGTAAACTTTTTAAACGAACCAATAATTTACATACGGTCACGATCAACACAAAGTAGCGATTCAAATAGATCTACTAAAGATATTAATCTCCACAGTAGCTTTATGATGAATTGAAAATAAGAAATGAACTGTGATGGATGGGTTGGAGTTATTTCACCAAGACAAATTATACTTCTGTGTTCATATATTAAGAACATGTTGAGGAATATGTGAGATTTGTGCGTCCTAGAACTTGTTTAATAGTCCCAGTGATAAATTGTTTTGCCACTGACCATAACAAGGCTATGGTTTCACGGGTTCTAATTTTCATTAATTGTTCATTTTATTTTATTACCCTTGCTGTCCATTTACTCTCTACGTTTTGGCTGTGTGGGGAGTCTGTGTCTTAAAGATGTAGCAATTCTTGATAATATTTTATGTATTTGTTTTAGATTTGTTTCGTGTTTGTTGCTCTTTTTGTTTTTACCATAACGTTTTAATAAAATGATAGTGTATCTAGCTGGGAGCGAATCCGCAAGTTTAAATCTGTGAACTTCATAAAGCTGTATAATACCGTTAAAGAGAATAATCTAAAATGTGTCTGCCCTTTCATTTTATTTTACAGTGCATGTCAATAAAGAAAATTATATAGGACACGCACATCTTAATATCTTAGCTTAAAAGGCATTTTAAACTTCCTTGATATCGATAAGAAGGTTAGATACAAAATGTAACTATATTTTGTATCAGTTATATAGTTTAAGAATTCATCTTTTCAAATATAATATTATTATTATAGCCTAGTGTAAAAATAGTGCTAAAATTAGTTTTGTTGGCCAAAGAAATAGTCCCTTATACGCTACAACAAGAACTAGTCTAAGATCTAATGGTCAAAATCTATACGGTACACTTACCTTAATTACGTAAATTAAACAGACATGAACATTTAGGGGTTGACTTAGAAGAACTGATGATTAATGCTAGCGTCACAACTGCTACTATCAGCATCACTTGGATCACCAATAATATGATTGAAGATGTGTTGTTTGCTGTAAAACATCGTATTCCTGACATTTTTCATTTTGTGTCTTAGATTGAACACAATTGAAGTACATACTGTGGTGATTTCACATGGTCTTCTCTGTGCTAAAACTTAATGATCAGCTAGTTTTGAAATAACCTCGACCTAACCCAGTGGGCACTCAACGTTTATTAAAAGAGGTTGAATTTTGGTTGCAACGTTAAACAGCTATAATGTAACGTTGTTTCAACAGTTATTTTTCAACGTTGAAATGTGGTTGAAGTCTGACGTTGTATCAACGTTGAAAATTGTCATATATACAGTTGCAACTATATGTTAACGTTGCCTAAACGTTTAAATACGGTCGACTTTAATTATGTCATTAAAAATAGGTTTCATTATTTTCGTATAGTTAACTTATGAAGAAAAAAATGCTTCTGACAAAAAAAGAAAACACTATGTTTGAATATTTGTAATTTCCCGCTGACCGGAAATGATGCGCACGCAACACGTACCGACAATCGAACATTTTAAACTGGATCTAGGATTAATGAAGATTTATTTTCCCAATATCTAGTGAATATATGAGGTAATTTAACTTGGTAAGAAATAATATATATATATATGTATCTATGTTATAGCATCTGTGTTGAGCTAACAATATGAATAAACTATTAAATTTGTAGTGATTTCGATATTTGGAAATCTACACATTTTGGCGGAAATATTTCGCCCTGCAATTTGGTAATTTTAGACTTTGATTATGCACGATTGCAACGTATGTAGCATGTTCTTCCTTGTGTTAGAACTTAAATGGCATTGACTTTTATAAAATATAGATGATTTTATCTTATATCTATACATTATTCAGTACATTATTTTATCAGATTCGTACTCGAAAATACTCGGAACTAAAATTTTGAATGTTACAGTTTTTTTTTATTTTTTTGGTATACAACAATGTAAAATACAAAACTGAAACATTAAAACCAAATGCTACTCCCAAAACTCTCAGACAGTATGTCGCAGATTTAGATTCAGAATTGAAGGACAATGCTGAAAAATATGTAAATGCAAGAGCCTTTCTAGTATTCCATTCCTGACAATTTTTAAACAGTCATAACAGCTAATTTTTACTAATTGTTGCATGCTGCCTTTGTAAAGGTTTATTTTTATGTTTTGAAACTAACAAAACATTGTTACTTTAGATGGAGGAGAGTGTTGTATCTTCTAACAGAAATACAAGATTCCCCTTACAAAAAGACCCAATTTACAAAACATCAGTATGACAGTTGAATTGAACAAATGTGAGAGTATACAAGACCTCTTAGACCTTGATGAGAGGCTGAAAGATGCTGAATACAATTTGCAAGTGGTAAGATGATAATTATCAAAAATTGGCAATGATTCAATTGATAGTTTATCACATTCATTAGAGTTTGGAAAACATTGGCTTGTTTAGTTTAAATCATATTATAAACACCCTAAATGGTTTTCATATTTGGAGGAATGTTATTATATTTTCTCAATTCTTACTAAAAACATTGCGAAATTTTGATAACACTGCATTTTGAATGGCTGTTGGAACAGCCACTGACGACAAAGCAAATGATTGCACAGCAACTCGTGGTACAAGGTGCATGCTTGTCAACATCACCAAACAAAACATTGTGCACAGTCTAATAGTTTGAGCACGGCTTTAGTTGCAGCCCCGCCACAGACAAAATGTTTTCCAATTCAAAATGGTAACTGTCTCAAGAAAGACTTCATTTTCAAATTTTGTCATAGCGAAGTGCAAGAAAAGTGTACATATTAAAGGGTTACAATGCAATGTGGCAAGACATGTAGTTTGGAAAAGTATTGATGTGCAAAGAAAATTTCTGAAAAAAAAACAACTTTTCATTTATATAGGATTAAAGACAGTTTACTATCAAGTTCATTTCACACATTACCATAACGGCAAATGCTTGAACAGGAAGCTGTTGAATTTTGGGGGAAAAAATTACATGTTAACCTGGTTTTAGCTAAGGCTGTAGCAAGTAGTTTTATTTACTAGTCGGTGCAGTCATGACCTAAATTAAACATAATAGATATTGACATCATAAATCAATCTTGTTTTATATTTTCTTATAGAAGAACTACGTCATGAAAATTGGTGGTGCTAATGCTGGTTACCATACAAAAAAGGCCATGGAAAGGCAAGTTACAGGAATATGTATTAAATAAGAAGAAATTCATAAGTCTCTGCAATGAAATGAGTATTCACATTAAAATTTTTCTACTCTACAATCTGAACTACAAATTTTAACAAGTCATCAAAGAACATGGTCCTTTAGGTCATAAAAACATTTCCCCCTTAAACTTTTATGATACACTTGTATATATCAAGATTAAAGAAAAAACATATTGAACATTGTTATTAAATGATATAAAAAAAGTGCAGGATTTATTAAAACGGTATTTTATCTAGTATTTCTAACATGTACAGTTCAGGTAATTTATTTTGGAAAAGAAATACATGAAAAGTAAATCTTAATTCTTCTTGCAGTATTAATTACAGGAATAAGCATTAAAGTCCATACTTGGTGTGAAGAAATGTAAGAATATATAAGAAATGTGCAAGGACCTATAGTGTTGAGTTTACTTGAATTTTGATGTCAAGTCAAAACCAACCGTTAACCTTTCCAATTATTCAAAGCATTCCACTTTTGACATGTATAAACATAAATGACTGTGTTTCAGCTTCATGAATACTGCTTTAGATGTAAATAAATATTTATTGTTCAAATTTGTTTTGTACTACCTTATTTCAACCATGGGTAAACCAAACTGCAACCACATAACAACCATAATTCAACCTAATATCAACGTTGTTTGCTGTTGATTTAACTGTTGATTCAACGTTGTTGAAACGTTGATGGCAACGTTGATACAACGTTGAAATTTCAACGTCATTTCAACTTTCAAAAACAAACATTTTTCAAACCACATTTCAACGTTGAAAAATGACCAAATTTCAACGTTGTCTCAACGTTGAATTGCCCACTGGGAAGAAAATCGATTTGAAAATTTAGATTACATTACATGTTAAACTTCCATTTTGAAGTTCACGTAGTATAACCCCCTTTTTTTGTTGCAGGAGAATTGTTTACCTAATTATAAACCCACTGGAATATGATATTGTACACATTTAAAACAGTTACTGTTGACATAGGCCAGATAAGATGAGTTTTTGGTACCAAAATAGCAGGTTATCTCGTTATAGGGAAACATTGTTACACAGTAGCTTTGTTTTAACGTAAGTCATCTAATATTAAGTGTTATAACACTATCAATATGTTTCTTTTTCTTTTTCACTAATACTTAATTAATTGTTTGTGGTGTCAGTTTTAAAATTGGTCATTTTATAAACAAAGCTTTATGTTTCTCTCTTCTTCTTGGTTTTCTTTCGTCGACGAGTGGGTGTTGTGTCTTCTGAATGTGATAGTATCTGATATGCGTTTTTCACTTTTTACAAGATAAAAAAAACAATGAGTGTTATTTGTCTATATTACTTTTACAAGAAATATTAAAGAAAATGGAAAACATGAATATTTTAAAAGGAACAATGTACTTTGGTGGGTGATTTTTGTTAACTTAAAGAGTAGTATATAACAATGAGTTACATGTCATTTGAGGGAGCAGGGAGCATGGAGCAGGGAGCGACTGACTCATCGTGACGTCATCGGCGTCATCGCCGCGGGATCTAATGACTCACCGGGATCTAATGACTCACCGTATCTAATGACTCACCGGGATCTAATGACTCACCGGGATCTAATGACTCACCGGATCTAATGACTCACCGGATCTAATGACTCACCGGGATCGATCGTTAATTAAAAAATAGTTAACGCGCGTGTAGACCCCACTAACGGTACTCACCAATAAATTATTTAAAACGAACCGATAATCGATCTCGACCCCTTTAGCGAGGTCAACGTTTCATTCGTTATAGAATGACCACGTCACTTAATTAATCGGATATATGAAAATTCATTATAGCATCTGCGCATAGTATTGACGACCTCGGGGGTTTATCTGAGCGACTGACCAATAATGTCGGTATAGTCGTTATACAACTGATATATCTCATTTTGTCGGGTTATATTGAATTCACCAAACCATAATAATAATAATAATAATAATAATAATAATAATAATAATAATAATAATAATAATGATAATCATCATCATTAACTCTATGTTCAAAAACTAAACAATCCCGGCATTGATAAAATAAAACCCGATGACTTTAAACGCAATCAATAACCTAAACAATACCCGATAATTTGAAAACGCGACACGGTATGGCCGATATCGATCCATAAACCAATTGCGGTATCTTTTTATTTAGCTTAATTTTCGCGCTCGGGTCAGCGCGCGAATTTTAAAGCTAATATTTAACTAATCAATATAGTTCCTAATCAAATAAGTAACATAAATAGAAAACAACAAGAATGATAACACCTGTTATCACTAGTTTGATTTATGTCCCTTTCAAACGCAACTTTAACACGTAGCTTAATGTTTCCTAAAACTTTAAAAGTACTCGCCTTATTCACACTTAACATTTATATTCCGCATAAACAAAACTATCGGCGATAACAAGGATGACAGCTCCTGTTTCACTGGTTTGATTTATGTCCCTTTCAAAAGCAACTTTAACACGAAACTTAATGTTGCCTATAACTAAGTACTCGTCCTATTCACATTTGGAATATATATATATGAAATAAACCATCAGCGATAACAAGAATGATGAGCCCTGTTTCACTATTTTAGTTACTCCCCCTTTTAAACGCAACTTTAACACGAAACTTAATTTCCCATAATGCTCGGTTTACCCGTAAAGCTTCACCATGTTAATGTTATTTCCATCAATACTATTTTACTTTTTTTATCTTACAAAACTCACCAACTAGACGGTCGAGATGTGTCACCGTGTTACACGCATCTAAAACGCGGCATGTCACTATAATAATGAAAACAATACCAGTATAATGAAAAGTCGGCACGCGATGATGCTATCGATTTATAATTAATAACCTTATCAATCCCCAGTATTAATAAAACTAATTAAACTCGGCACGTAAGGTCGCCAGTCGATATTTTGATGGAATTAATAACCGACGCTTATTCGAATTTAGCCAATCCTACCTAACGCTTCTGCGCTTAGAACCAATGACGGCGCGTACCGACGTTAGCCGTTATTTTAAAAAGACAATGAAACCTAATTAAAATCGGCACGCAATGACACCAGTCGATATTTTGATGGAATTAGTAACCGACGCTCATTCAAATTTAGCCAATCCTACCTAACGCTTCTGCGCTTAGAACCAATGACGGCTCGTACCGACGTTATTTTAAAAAGACAATGAGACCTAATTCAAAATCCCGGCACTAGCACGAGATGACTTTAAAAAAAAAAAATAAATAAATAGAACACGTGTTTTTAAAACCGATTCCCCTAAAACCGAGACAGCTCGTACACCCAAACATACCGTTTGTTTTTCGCCAGGAGGCAGACTGGGAGTGAAATATTAAATTAAATTATATTAAATTGTAGAGTTTGTAACATTTAATTTTGTTTTCTTTACAGTTTTCCGCTTTGGAAACGAAAATCGCGAATCCTTTATGACGTTTTCCCGACTTATCAGTGATAATAGGTTCTCATCACGAGCACATTTCCTCGTTAGTTTATTTCTTTAGGTATTTGAATACGTCATAATGTTGATAGGTGTCATATCCGATGTAATGTAATAGGAAAATTATGATAATAATTTACAAACATTTTAGGTGTTAAACAATTACATTTCAAACTATTTATTTAGTGTCATTTTCAGACAAATATCCTTTTCTGGATAACATCAAAAATCTTGTAGGTATTTTAGCCACAGGTCATTTCATGTCTTCACCTGTATCTTTTAATTACATTGGACTCGGTCATGCTATGATTAAGCAAGACGTTATATAACTGTTACTGTATTTTATATATTCTTCATGTCAAATTGTCATCTCGAAACAGTGATCAGTCTGCATGAAGAGTCTAGTGTATTGCATAAAAGCCAGAGATATTGTTCGATATTTTTGGAGGAGAGAGAGAACGGCCGTATGGCCGGAATGAGCCACATAATGCCTTTTATGTTAGTCTCGTGGCTAAATTGCTAAACTTGAAATAAGAGAAATTTATAACACACAGAAAGGTATTAGAAATTTATACTTATGAGAAAGAACTGTTTATGTCTTAGAAGTTATAGATAAACTGTTAAAAGCTGATCTACATATAAAGTAATTTTGGAACGTGACCAAGTGTTCGTCTTATTACACCCTAAGACCTTTGTAAGAATTAACCACTACGTTACACCGAAAATATTACGAAACTATTCAGTTTTAATAAATCGGCTTAAGGGGAGTGGATTGGGGGTACGGTGGGGGTACAGTGGGGGTACAGTGGGGGTACAGTGAGGGTACAGTGAGGGTACAGTGGGGGTACAGTGAAGGTACAGTGGGGGTACAGTGAGGAGGAGGAGGAGGTGAGGAGGAGGAGGAGGAGGGAGGAGGAGGAGGAGGGGAGGAGGAGGAGGAGGGAGGAGGAGGAGGAGGAGGAGGAGGGTGTATGAGTGAATAGGTGAGTGATTATAAATGGGCGAGGGAGAAAGTCATTTATTGAATGGGAGATAGAGTTAAAGATGTGTGAGTAATTGATTGAATGAATGAGCGATCGATTGAATGAGCGATTTAGTTATTAAATGGGCGTGTGAGTGAGCGATTGATTGAATGATTGGTACAGTTACCGATGGAGCTATATTCGTTTTAAGAGGGAAACAAGAGTGACGATGAATAATCATGGAATCATCAATCGTGTTCAGAGTTATTAACTATTTAGACGCTTTAAGGGACGCTGGCGTAACGGATCGTAAATCCATGTTACAAAATATTTCGAGACTTCAAATGAAAGCGATAAGTTGTGTCGTGAAAAGACTCCTGAACGGTACTATCAACCCTTTGGGGCCACACGTAAGGTTGATAGAAAGCAGGCGATTACTATTAAGAAGTTTGGCTTCAACGAGAGTGAGTTTTACCAGGA